>JAAFCF010006480.1:21213-37864 GCA_013389785.1 Helicorthomorpha holstii | reverse complement strand
GAGAGTGGCCGGCTTTGGAATTTTACGAACCTGATATGAAAAAAACAGCATACGAATGTCAAAGTCTAATGGATTGGCATGGCCAACAGATTGGAAAAACTTTTAATTTTAAAATAGAGTTGCGCAAATATTGTCAGTCTGATGGTGTCATTTTACGACAGGCGTGCAATGAATTTAGACGTATGACACGCGAAATGTTTAATATGGATCTTTTTTTACATGCTGTAACGTTGCCTTCATACTGTCAAAAAGTATATTTTGCTCATTTTATGCCTTTAAACAGTATTGGTATAATACCTCCAGTGGGTTATTATCCGTCGAAAAAACGTTACAGTGAAAAGAGTATTAAGTGGTTAGAATGGATAGCTCAATCAAAAGGAATCAGTATATGTCACGCTTTAAATGGTGGTGAAAAACATTTTTGGAAATTTATATGTGGACGGATGGGATGAGGTGAATAGTTGTGCATATGAATTTATGGGATGCTACTTTCATGGTTGTCCACATTGTTATAAACCACACAGTTTTAATAGAGTGAGCAATATACCCATGAGTGACTTATACAATAAAACAATTCGACGTTTTCGCGATTTGAAGGATATAAATCAAATTAAAGAGATAATTGTGAAGTGGGAGTGCGAATTAGAGGGTGAAATTCAAACAGACTTGATTATGCAACAGTTTTTTTATCAATAATATTTACGGTTTGATGGGACCCCTCATTCCGAGACAAGGTTTTTATGGTGGACGTACGGCGCCAACACGTCTATATTACAAGACAAAAATAGGGGAAACAATTATGTACGTTGACTATGTTAGTTTATATCCGACAGTTAATAAATATGACATTATGCCTGTAGGACATCCTCAAATTTTACATCCAACTAATTACGAAGGTGACGGTAAATATTTTGGCATGGTAAAGTGTGTGGTAGTTCCTCCGTTTAAATTATATCATCCTGTGCTACCATTTCGATGTAAAAATAAATTAATGTTTCCCTTATGTCGCGCTTGTTGTTTACAAAACCCACCCGATGGTAAATGTAACCATCTGCATTTTTCAAGGGCTATAAGCGGTACTTGGACAACAATCGAAGTAGATGAGGCTGTCAAACGTGGTTATCAGGTGATAAAAGTATACAAAATTTGGCATTATGAAAAACGGATGAAAGGATTATTTGCTAAATACGTGGATGCCTTACTTAAGATTAAGCAGGAATCTTCGGGATGGCCTTCTTGGGTTCGGTGAGAAGCAGATAAATTAAATTATATAAAAAATTATGAATTATTAAAATTATTAATTCTTTATGGGGAAAATTTGCTCAACGTGAAGATTTACCTGTTACAGTGGTGGTGAACGATTATATGACACTTGTTGATCTTTTAAATAGTGACGATAAAACGATTACCGACACAAAATTAGTCAACGAAAACAACATGTTGGTGACATATAAACCTTTGGTGGAAGTGAAAGGGATTTCTGCAAAAACTAATTTAGTTATAGCTGCCTATATGACAGCTTGTGCTAGATTAAGGTTACAACTTTTATTGGATATAGTAGGAGAAAATTTGCTTTACATGGATACAGATAGTTTAATATACATAGTACCAAGTGGAATGGAAGATCCTTTGAAAGGGATGATTGGCGAAAATTTAGGACAATTAACTGATGAAATCGGTAGTAAATACCCTCCGTCTACAGGTTGTAGTAAAGATGAGGAGAAGAAGGAAGTTTATAGTACGGAATTTGTGTGTGGCGGTCCAAAAAACTACGGTTATAAATTGAGTAATGGGGAAGAATCGTGGAAGGTAAGAGGAATAAATATGAATTTTAGCACAAACGCTGATATAAATTATCAGCTGATTAAAAGCATGGTATGTCAAAAAATGATAAGTGAAGAAGCGAAAAGGTTCGTTGTTGGTGATAAGATAAAGGTGAAACAGTTTAACATTAAAAGATGTAAATATACCGGTGATTTAAAAAGTCAAGTTTGTGATAAAACTTATCAGATAGTATTTGATAAAGCCTATGTAGATGGTCAATTAAAGGCTTGGCCTTTTGGTTACTGATTGATTTTTTGTTAATATAAACAACAACAATAATGGCTTTATTAAAAAAGAAAAGATT
Source organism: Helicorthomorpha holstii (assembly GCA_013389785.1). Lineage (NCBI taxonomy): Eukaryota > Metazoa > Arthropoda > Diplopoda > Polydesmida > Paradoxosomatidae > Helicorthomorpha > Helicorthomorpha holstii. Next base: position 35,736 of record JAAFCF010006480.1, on the reverse strand, counting down.
ACGTCATCAGACATTGGAAAGAAAATGGAATTCACAATATTATGATACAACACGTCCGTACAGTTTGGGTTCTATTGAGCGTTTTAGAAAGTATATACGTCAACCAAATACGAAACGATTTCAACAGTGGACAATTCAACAATACCCTTACAGTTTGCTAAAGCAAGTTAAACATAAATTTCCACGTAATAAAACTCATGCTATTGGTATTGACGATTTATGGCAAGCGGATATTTTGGATATGCAAGGCTATTCTCAATACAATAATAAATTTAGATATATTCTGACTGTTATTGATGTTTTCTCAAAATATGCGTGGGCAAGACCTTTACTGACTAAAGGGGGTGTAGAGGTGTGCAAAAATATAGGTAAAATTTTTACCAATAATCATAGTGCACCTGCTAATTTTCATACTGATAAAGGAAAAGAATTCGAAAATAAACATGTACGCAAACTGATGAAAGATTATGGTGTAAACTTTTATACTTCGGTTAGCGATAAAAAAGCAGCAGTAGTGGAACGTTTTAATCGTACTCTAAGAATGAGATTACAAATGTACGCCAGAAATAAAAACTCATATTGTTATACGCAAATTTTACCAAAACTTATGGAGGGTTACAATAACACACCATCAAGGGTAACAGGAGTTGCCCTTATTAAAGTAAATACAAAAAATGAAAGTTTAGTTTATGAGAGATTATATGGAAAAAATCAGCAATTAAAAACCAAAAAACCTAATTTTAAAGTGGGGGACAGTGTATGCTTATCTAGTTTAAAAGGAATATTTGATTAGGAAACTGATACACCCAATTGGACTGAGGAAAGTTTCACTATTTATCAAGTAATATTGCGTCATCCTTATCCCGTATATAAAGTAATGGATAGTGAGGGTGAAAAATAGACGGCATATACTATGAAGCCGAAATACAAAAAGTAGCGAAACCGACGTTAAAAACTTATTTTAAAATTGAAAAAATTCTACAAAGTAAAAAAGTAGGGAAACAGAAGAAGTATTTGGTGAAATGGTGGGGTTATCCCTCTAAAATGAATAGTTGGGTGGGTGAAAAAGATTTAAAAAATATATAAAGAAGAAGTGTAAAGCATAGAATATATTCATAATGTTTTGGTGTTCAAACGTTAAAACATATCTCCTACCTATCGCTTGAATATTTTAAAAAATAAAAAATATAAATAAAAAAATGGATTTTAAAGAAACTAGTGAAAACGATTTCTACATGACTTTAACGTCTAATTCATCTGTACAATATTATCCAAAAAATAAAGCTGGATCATTTACAGTGCATTTGCCGGAAAGTGTTAAATTAGGTTCAACTAATTGGGAAGTAGGGTTGGTAGAAATAATGTTTCCACATCGATGAGAAAATATAACGGCAGATGCTCATTCGCTTAATTATGCTTTCACTTTGCAACTTCCTCATGTTCCTTCTATTTTTTTACATAACAAGTTACCTTTAAATCACGCGGCATACCAATTGCAAGAAAAAAGTCAATGGCAATCAAATACAAGCATTAGTATGCGTCCTGTAAATGTACATTTAGAGGGTCAAACTTATATGAACAGTTATTTTTTTATTTATCGCATTAATCTAACAATACCTCCAGGATGTTACGATAGCGAAGAAATACTGGTAGAAAATTTAAATCTTATTGTATGGCAGGATATGGCAAATATTATCGAAAATCTTAACCGTGAAATTCCAGATTTCAAATTTAAAACGCATAAAGTATTAAATAAATACGGTAGATATTTTAAAGAAACTTTGCAGTTTCTTTATGACTCAAAGTTACGGCGTATTCTTGTCGAATCGGTACATAATACTGGTAAAATATTTTTTGAAACAGAACTTACAAACATTCTAGGATTTTCACCAACTATTGAACATGAGGATCCTTTTTTAAACGAAATTATATATACAAAAGAAAAAAACAATAATATTGGCGGGTGGAAGGCGAGAGCTACATATCCTCCGCGTATACAAGAAACAGCAGTATTTGTGCATACCGACATTATTCAACATCAATACGTCGGCAATATGCAGGCTCAATTATTACAAATTGTCCCTATAAATATGCAGCGTCAAAACAGTTTTGTTCATTTTCTTTATAACCAGCCACAGTATGTTCCCGTATGTTTGGATACATTTCAAACTATAAAAATTGATTTACGTACCTATTTTGGAAGTTTATTTAATTTTGAAAACGGTAACAGTCAAATTAAACTGCATTTTAAACCTGTTATTAAGAATAAATAAATAAAAAAAAGTTTTTTGTTAATATGGCAACAAAAAGAAAAAATTATGCTGGTGGTGATAAATTAATGTGTTATTATATGAAACAGTGTCATCAACGTCAAAGAGGTTGGGGGAATTATCATCCTGCATTTTATGCAGGTGTTCGTTTTCAATGTGGGTGAGGATTCGGTAGTTTTTTCTCAAACATTTTTAGGTGGATACGTCCTTTAGTTAAACCTATGGTTTGAACCGTAGGGAGAGAATTGGGCAGGGCCGGTATTAACACCTATGAAGATGCAATAGACGGTAGAAATATTGGTGAAGCTGGAAAAGAGCACTTTAAAAAAGCAGAATCGTCACTACTCGGACGTGCTGTCAATGCTATGGGTACAAAATTTATGGGAGGTAATATGACAGGATTACCTTTAGGAATACTGCCTGGCGGAATGGAAAATTTAACTAGAACACAATTTAGGGGAATTAAATCATCTTCTGCGGTATCACCACGTATACGTTCTAAATCTCGTAGTAGATGACGGGGTGGTAGATATGGTACACCTAAAAAATCTATAAAAAGCCAAAAAATACGAAAAAAACTTCCATAAAACGAGACATCTTTGGTCCTATCAGACGTTGTGGTGCGCGTAAGACCTTTTTTTAAACAAAATTTTTATTATCATGCCTAAAAGAAAACGTAATACCAACAATGAAAATAGTACCAAACATTCAAAAGAAAACGACGTAATTTATGACGATAGATTAGACCTATTCGATGATGAAAAAGGTATTGTGGAATATCAAGAAATTCAGGAGCGTTTGGAAGTGGAATTATTACCTCAAGCCCCGCCAAACAATTCTCCTACCATCGATTTTTTAATTCCCGCAGATTTAGATTTCTTCTTGGATTTTATTGAACCCCGTCTAAGAATTAAGGGACGCGTAGTAAAAGCAAATGGAAACGACTTAGATGAAACCGATGTGGTAACCCCTACTAATAATTTTGGATCTTGTTTATTTAGTCAAATTGAATTAAGTATTAACGGCTGTCTAATTACAACGGCCAGTAACCTATATCCTTATAAATGTTACTTTGAAAATTTGTTAAATTTTGACAAGTTAATAAAAAGTAGAGGACTATTGCAGGGTTTTATACCTGATGCAAATGGGGTTATGACGTTTACGCACCAAACGCTGACGGGTGTACGACCACTACCAAAAATTTAAACGCCAATATAGCTTTATCAAAAAATTACAACATGGTTGTTCCATTACATTTGGATCTATCACGCTGCGGAAAATTAATGCCTAATCTTATTCAAACACGTCTTAAATTAACACGTGGTAAACCTGAATTTTATTTAAATTACGATCCTGTCAAAGGAGGTTACCAATTTAAGATTGACGACATTGTGTTGCTATATAACAAATACAGGTCGGATAATGCAATTTTATATCAATATGCTAAATTGTTGGAATGTCCAATGCCGTTTGGTCAATTTTCTTTTGCGTTTCCTGACATTCGTGTGGGATCGCATTCCATCGCCAAGGATTCTCTGTCTTTTGTACTCAACGACCCTTTTAACGGTAAAGTGCCATACAGTTTTGTCTGTGCTTTTGTAACCCATGAAGCTTTCAACGGTACTCCTGACAAAAACCCTTTTAATTTTCATCATTGTAGTTTAAAAAATCTGACGGCAATCGTAGACAGCAGAATAACACAATGCGGAATTAAAAACTTTGACTTTGCTAATGATGATTTTATAGAAGGATACATGTCGATTTTAAATAATGTAGATGCTGGTACAGCTTCTACACCTGCTCCCATTATTACGCGTCAAAATTATGCCAAAGGATATACCATAATAGTGTTTGATTTTACCAATAATAATGCCAGTAGCGACTTGACACAGTCCAATCAATCCGGTGTTTTAAAATTAAACAGACACTTGACCATTAAATTAGCTGAAAATATGCAAATGATATATTACGGCATGTTTAGTCAAAAAATGTACATTAATCGTAATCACCAGGTTAGTGTCGTCAACTCTAATGCTTAACGAAAGAAAAATATGGATAATTTTACTTTGGATAAATGTATGAACAAAATATTATTTACCACCAGCGGTAAAGGTTGCTTTTTAGGAGTACTTCCTGCTAACCATTTAGAGTGCATAAATAAACCATTTAAGGGTATGAGTATAATTTTAAATACAGATGAAGACAATAAAGGCGGTCAACATTAGGTTTGTTTCTATGTTAACAAACGTATGCAGGGAGAATTTTTTGACTCTTTTGGCAACTCTCCATCGTTTTATCACCTATATTGGCAACAATGGTTGAAAAACACTTTCAAAAAAATATCTTAATTAATCCTCATATATTACAGAGTACAACTAGTTTTGCATGCGGGGCTCATTGTTTGTTTTATTTATTTAACCGAAATAAAAAATTTCTCCTACACATATTTTAAATCATTTATACACTATGGATTTAAGTTTAAACGATAAAATGCTAACGAAAATGTTATATAAAAAATATGACCCTCATAACGTTAAATCAACAACATTGTCGACATTAAAACAAAGTTGTACATGCTTTAAAAACTGTTCATTTTGTAATAAATCAAAATAGTGTGCACATAAAAACCTTTTTAACTACGTCATTGTAACGTGAACAATATTATAGCTAAGTAATTTAATACGCGTGTTTCTCTTAACACTTTTACCTCTTTATCTACCTCCTCTTCCTCTCCTCCTGTATCACCCACTGTGCGTTAACATTACAATAATAAAATGTGTTTTTAAAAATTAAGTGGTTTAGTAGTTATTCATCATGACGTTAATAGATTACTACAGTTTTCACATGTGTGTTATATAGGAGGTAGTTGGAGGGGAGGGGGGAGAAGCGAGAAATAATTGAAAAACCTTTTAACCTTTTTTTTGACACCTCTTAAATTAATCAATTTAAATTTACAGTTGTAGTTATCTATCAGATATTTCTTCTAAAGTAAATAAAAAGCACCCTATCACCCCCCTTAACTTCAAACATTTTAGCAATAAAAAGCCACGCACACTGCACGTTTAATAATCATTTATTTTATAACATTTAAAAGCGTAACAACTCTCTCTTAAGAAAATTATTTTTTCTAAAAAAAGTTAAACAACAAAAATGAATGGCAAATATAATTATACGCCACAAAATGTGCCCGGATCTTCAATCCTACGGCTGATGTTGCCTCAACAATTTGGCAGCGGCGAAAACGGATGTTATACTACACCCGCTAATGAACTTTATCGATCCGTCAGCGATATGGAGGGTCAAATTGCTGGCTATAAAATTTTTGGATATAATCAAGGTTTAAAAGTTTATACCTATCAGTAACGAAAATTCCTGGAATTAAGAGCCTTGGAACGTGTTTTCAATTCAGCCACCCGTATGGGTGATGGGCCTCGTCAAAGTGGATGGTGTACTGGTCTAAACTTTACCCAAGAAAGTTGGGTACAATTAAAACAGCTGATACCATTGATCGACCAAGCTTTTGCCATGCTGGATCCTAATGAAAACAAAGGCGGACCACGTACAGCACAGGCCATGCAGTTTATATTTACTAACAGTGCCGGCCAAAACTATGAAGAGGAGGAGGAAAATCTACCACCTTTAAAATCTCACCAGCCAACACAAACAGTTCGATATCAACCTGTAGATGCCACCGCTACTACAAACGAAATTTTATCGGATGCTGACACCGCAAGTCTGCCAGATGACGAGGATGATAAAGGTTATGGAATAGCAGCCCCACCAACAAAAACAAATCATAATGATGATAATCGACAACAATCTAAGAAAAACTTTAACGGTAAGAAGAAAAGTGCCCCTCCTGTTGCTCGTGTAAAACCATACTCGGTAGAAAAAAAGTTAGTTACCACTAACATTGTGGACGGTAGCGGTGCTTCTACATCTTGTTCGTCAGGAGGGTCATCATCGACTTCTAGAGGTGAAAATCGTAGTCGTCATTATACAGGCAGTATTCGTCATGTTACTAACAACAACAACAACAATCCGGAAGTCATTGCTATCAATGATGATTAATTATTTAACTACTTTTTTCATTTTTTAAAAAATAATAAGCATTATATCAATTACATAATTATGTAAACGAATATTTATTAAATAAAAAATATGTTTTATTAAAAATAAAAAATTTATATTTTTTGGCGTGTTGATATTATAAATAGAAGGTGTAAAAGTCTAATTATACCATTTTACCATTTAGTCTAAGAGAAGGCGATTTAATTTTTAAAAAAACATTATGTAAAAAATTAGCAAAAAAAACATGTATTACTTTTTAGATAAAAAATATGATGTAAAAGTGTTACATCCTTTTACTTGCATTTTTGCAGGACCTACAGGATGTGGTAAAACGGTATTTTTAACAAACTTTTTACATAAATCAAATGAAATGATTTCACCGCCTCCTGATAAACTCATTATATGCTATGGTAAATATCAACCTTTATACGACAATCAACAAGTTTGGGACAATTTTAAAAAAGTACAATTACACGAAGATTTGTTGGACGAAATTCCTACGAATGATGATAAACAACTAAAAATTCTAATTATTATTGACGATTTGATGATCAAGTGTCAATCTAATAAATTTATTTCAGATATGTTTACAAAAGGAAGTCATCATGACAATATAAGTGTCATTCTTTTTAATCAAAATTTATTTCCTAGAGGTAACGAAAGTTGCACAATTAGTCTGAATACAAAATATTTTTTTCTATTCAAAAGTCCACGTGACAGTAAACAATGTCGCCATTTTGGTCAACAGGTGGAAGGCATATCAGCCAAAGAATTTGAAGAGGCATATATAGATGCCACACGTCAGGGTTACACCTATTTATTTCTAGATTTCATGCCCAACACACCTACCTGCGTAAGGTATCTGAGTAAAATTTTACCTGACGAAGATACTGTTGCCTATTTAGGAGAAGCTCTCTATCAGGGGTTACTTAACGAAATAAAAGAAAATTAAAACATCTCCTCATCATGCTGCCAAACGTTTTAGAAAATATTTATACGCGCGTTGGCGTGGGAGGTAGCAGTTCATCCAGCACAGATGTTGATAATGGTGAAATATCACCCGTTAACCTTGACACACCGACAGGTTGTACAACCAGTACCAATAAAATTATGTCAAATAATAATAATGTACAACAACAAAAAGAACCACAAACATTTAAAAAGTATTTAAAGAATTGCACCACACTATTTGCCTTAGTTGTCACCTTGACATTGGAGATTTTATTTCTCGTTCAACTAATTAAAGCAGTTCAAAGTGGCGGAGGACTTAATCAAGAAGAGGTTAATCATCTTAAAAAAACCATCCATTCCCTCGAATTAGTAAGAGAACAACATAATCAACCCTATCAATTTATAACCCCATACGCCCTACCCCTATTAAACGCAAACAATTATGGCTGCCCATCATCAGCCACATGCAAGACGTCACCTACAAACGAAGAGAAAAAAGAAGAAATCTTCTCAACGACGTCATCTAACCTCCCACTCTACACACTCCGCCGCCGCCGCTGCCATCAGGGGGTGAGGGTTTCAACTTCGATGAAAGGTGGATCACAACATCCTCTCTTCCGTCTATCAGCACCCCTACAGGAATTAGAAATATTACGGCGTCTCAAAATCCAACCTGAACAACAGGCCGCCTATTGTCAATGTTTATCACCTGCTGCCGTAGATAAAATGTCAGAATTTTGTCTTAATTATCGTAACAAATATATGGGTAAAAAAAAGGGTTTAAGTCATTTACATAATTATGGCGAAATTATTCGTCATTTATCAGAACCAAAGTTGTCACGTCCTCAGAAACGTCAACTAATGTCACAGCATGGAGGTTTTATAGGTCCCTTAATCAATATTTTAGGTCCTGCCATCGCTAGTTTAGCCTCATCGCTTATTCCAACATGTTAATTAAAAAAAATGGTACGTAAAATGATGCTTGTGGATGTAGAGGATTACAGAAAATTACGTCAACATTTGCCGCAACCCTTAATAACTTTTGACAAAATGCATAATAAAAAAGAAGAATTAGAGGAAACAACATCAGCAATAAATTTACGAAAATTCGTAAACCCTACCGTCAATTTAGGTGTTACACCCTCCCCTTTAGAACAGATACTTTATAAAACACAACTACAAATTTCTAAGCTTTTAGGAAAAAATTTCAAATTACCTTTACAACATCGCATGCGACAGTACCACGAACTAGTGGAAAAATTTAATCAAATACTCGAACAATTACGTCAAAATGAACATACTTTAACGTCAATAATACCTTCAACAACAGCAAGTGAAGAGCAAGCAGCACCACTTAACTTCATATTTAACACAACGCCAGAAAATGCGCATCCATCTCCGCCGCCAAATATTTACTCTACAACCCAACCATCCACTTCCGCAACAACATGAGCAACTTCTCGACAAAAAAAAAAGAAGAAGAAATCCGTTGAAATCGTTCTTACACCCATACCTTTACCGTTATCACTGGACAGCTCTGTATCGTCGTTACCTTCAACATCACAACAATCCATCGCCGCTAAATCAGTATCACCACCCGCTACACATACACGTAGCAAAACTAAACTTAAACAACAACAACAAAAGAGAAAACAAAAAGGAGAAGGACGAGGTCTAAAACAACTTTTTGGACGACAAAAACCCTTTGTACCTACTGAAAAATGGCTAATTTATAGTAATCAAAAATAATATTTTTTGGGGGAATATAATTTTTTATTTTTAAAATGATAATGATGGGATACATGATGTTTTTTTATTAAATGTATAAAAATTTATAATAAAGAATTATATTTTTTCTTACATAAAGTGCGTTATTGCGTATTATTTTTAATACAAACAAATAAATCAAATATAATAATCATCGGATGGCGACAAGGGAGGAGGAGGAGGAACTTTTAAAGATGTAGTAACATTTTTACCGCTGTCAACAGTTCCTGTCGTAGTATTACCACTGTCAGTTGACATATTTAGAGGAGCAGGTAACCATGAAAGCACTTCATCTTCAGCTCGTAAATTTGAGTTTTGTCCATCATCACTCCAATTATAATTCTCCAAATCCGGCCAATGATATCTATTTCCATCCACACTTTCTTCCACATCCTTTAACGTTGCTTTAAGTAACTGCACCATACCGCCAGATTCATAACAATGCAAGCGCATATATTGATGAACTTTTTGCACCATAAAAAATAACTCACCAGCCGTCAATCCGCAATCTTTGAATTCTTCCAACAGTCAGTCGTAATTTTCATACTCTTTACACAATTTGCTTATCATCTCCTCCACAGAACAACGTTCTTCCGGCGTATTTAAATTGCTGTACATATTTTTCTTAAAATTCTTCCACCAAATTGATAAAAATCGAGCATATAAAAATGGCACATTTTCAGGCGGTATTATTGTATTCTCACCATTTCGCATACGTCTGTTAATCTCCGCAAAAATTTCATCCTCTACCTGTCAAAATTATACCACCCTTATAACTGCACACCGTATATTTGTACATATTTGGAATTCTTAACCATCGACTTTGATCTTTCTTCAAATACTCTTTATCACAATGAAAATATGCCCTAACCACGATTAACGGTTTAACTTTTAACCCATACGCTCTAATATTATCATTCGTTTTGTTACTGCTAAAAGTTGTTGAATAAAATTTACTCTTTTCAGCCACCAACTCCAACATTTGATCGATTAATACAAAAATTAACGATATTAACAACTGCTGTGCCCTGCCGATCGTAATATCAAAACGATGTGGACCCATCATAACGGACACTTTCTCTATCTACCACTTCTAACTATTATTATTATTCAGCAAGCAGCATATACAAAATGTTCACAAAAATAATTTTTACAACATCACTTGAGCAAATGCTTTTATACTTTTTTCTTCATACTTTTATTTTTTTGTCATATACCACACGTCATAGTAAAAAACACGCCCCTCTTCTGTATATATTTTTCTTCTTTTCATTTGATATATTATATTTAAACTTTTAAACCTTTCTTCCTCTTTTTCTCTCCCCTTCTCACGCATGTCACCAACACCCCCCTTTTATTTATATTAACATCCCTATAAAAATTAAAATACCCTTATCCTATTTCGTTTTTCTTCTGTAGATATTTCAACAACACTTAGCTAACTGTCGTAAGGTTAAAAATATTTTTAACCTCACACATGTCAAAACGCTTTTAAACTTACCCCCTTTATATTTGTACATATTTGTCCGTCAAAACAATATCATGTTAACAATTAACTTTTTTTCTTTTTTTAAAAAAAAGTAATTTCACTATTTTTTTAAAAAATAATTTTTTTCTCCCCTTTTTTTCTCTTCTATAAACACTTTGCATCTACAAAACTATAAATTCAAAAATTGTTTACACCTTCACCTTATTTCAACAGATTTTGCGTGGTGTTAAACATCTTCTTCCAAAAAATATATGTATAATTTTTTTTAAAAAAATGGCGTTAACATTAGAATGGGCTCCGCTTAACGGTCAAGCAGTTCCTCCAACCCGCTCAACTCCATACTCAGCCGGCTTAGATCTGTACTCCTCCGTAACCTATCACATTCCCCCCGGTGAAATTAGACAAATCAACACAGGTATCGTTATCCAATTACCCAAAAATTGTTACAAACATATCGCCGATCGAAGCGGATTAGCGGCACATAACGGTATTTACATATTAGGAGGCGGAATCGATCATGATTACACCGGCGAAATCATCATTATTCTAATAAATTTAGGAAAACAAAATTTTCTAATTAATCAAGGAGACAGTATTGCCCAACTTATATGTGTTTATACATGCATTATACCGCACAACTATAATGCCCTTATTCTTCAAAGAAATACCTTTCGGGGTAAACGAGGATTTTCTTCTGGAAACAAGCGTGTACCCCCATCAAAGTTTTAAAGCAAAAGGAAATCGTCAAACCTGTTCAAAATATGAAATTGGTAGGCAACAAAAAAAGAAAATCTAACAACAACAACAAAAAATCCAAAATTGAACAAAATAAAAAAGTTGATAATGATGATGAACCTCTTAATTTATCACTCACTCAACAAAAACAGACAACATCCGAAAGTGAGAATAAAAATGTCGACATCATCGATCTGCCAAATCTACAAGAACTAAGTGACTTCATTCAAGAAACACAACTATTTTAATATAAAAATAAATAATTTTTTAATGCATAACAACATGTCATTTCCCAAATATAAACAAAAAAACGTATAAACGCTTATTATTTTTTTTCAAGCACATTTTTTGTTCCAAATATAAAAACAAAAAACGTATAAACGTTTATTATTTTTCCAATGTAAACCAAATGTATAAACATCCGATTATTATTATTTTTTGTGTCAAAATTAAAAATATTCGATAAAATTAAACTTGTTTATTGTTTACTTTTTAAACGTTTGACAAATGCTTTTAGGTAACTATTCTGGAAATTGAATTCGATTCTTAAGCAAAGCTATATTACATAAGTCTTGTAACGATGGTAACGACATAAAACGGCGAAAATACAATTTTATAATAAATTCACGATCCAGCGAAAGCCAATGAAATATTCCATATTTTAAAATACTTTTTGTCAACTCTTTTGACAGCGATGTAAACCCTATATTAAACACATAAATTTGCTTATTAATGATGCAACAATTAAACGATTCATAACTATTAACAATTGCCTGCAATACCTTTTAATTTTCATCGACAATGTAAATATTATTATAAACTCTAAAACGCACAAACAACCTTTTATCTGACGTAATACCGTAAAAACAACGAAAAGAAACAGCAGTCTGCCCTTTATAACTAATACGCCCGTCTACTGTATCGTAAACATATAGACGCGTCAGTTGTCTTCTCATTTTTTGACCCATAGCACAAACCATAATATAAATTTGCGATCCCAATACCTGCATTTGCGTATTATTAATGACAGCAGGAAATTTAAATACTGGAAGTAAACGCGCAAAAGTTATATCTTTTCTTTCACCGGATGTTGTATCAATCATTATGGCCTTTGTATACGTATCTTCATAACTTTGTATTATAAAGCCATTGTTTTTAACCAAACACACATTAACTTTACCAGATTTCAACTGGTAAATTTCCTTCAACTTCCGCTTCTTAAAATCAACACAGTAAAATACGACATAACAATATCTCAAATAGATAGGGTCATAAACATCAGCATCACGTATCTCACAAGTAAGCACAATTACATCTTCTCCCCATGACAATCCACGCACATACAACATACGCTGCTCCTCAACCACCGATTTATCGAATGTTATATAATTTCCCTGTTGTGTCACAGTATCATATTCAATTAATGAAATACACTTAGTTTTACAATCATGACAGCACACATATATTTTATGCAAACTATCCGAGCTAAACAATCCATAGGGTCTTATATTGAAATTATTGAAATCATACGTCTCTAACTTTAACCAAGCCATGCTTTCGATTACACTGAACACTTTAAATGAAAAAACCATTTAACTATTAAAACCCCTATTTTAACCCCACAATTTAAACCCCTTGTGTTAAAAAAAGAATTTCCTAAAGACAAGTATATGAATCATTATTGTTCTCCTTTTTCTTTATTAATCATATTACATAAAACACTTAACACATTCCTTTCTTTAACTCAAACACACCACGTATGCATACAATAACAGGTGCATAAAGAAATTGACATGTCAAGGTCAAAAAACTCAAGAAAACACAAGCAGGCTATTAAAACTGTAACTAATCGAGGCGTAACATATTCAAAAGGGGCGGAGCCTGATCGGATTAATATCGACAAACACGTAGCGACTACGTTTACGCTACGCATGCGCTACCCATTTAACACACAACAGCTGGGAGCGCATACATACAGGGTTGCCTCATACAGTGTAACACAAAAAGAAATTATGACTTCACTACGAGAGTTTAACATGGGGCATTTGTAACAGTAGGTTCTGCCCACTTTTCCACTTAGCCACGCCCACCACCCAATCCTGCTCTCTGATTGGTCAGATTTAAATTTTGCGCCCAAAAGCTCAACGCTGATTGGCCCGGCTTAGGATGTACCCTAACTACTCATAACAACATGTCATTTTCCAAATATAAACAAAAAAACGTATAAACGCTTATTATTATTTTTCAAGCACATTTTTTTTTCCAAATATAAAAACAAAAAACCTTACCTTTAAACTCTCAACCTTAGCGTTTCCAGCATGATACTACTGCTAGAAAATGGCCGTCAGAAGCTCCTAAATATGAAAGAGATCTAGACCAAATTCTCAACCTAAACTCTCCAGCATGATACTACTGCTACAAATTGGCCGTCTCAAAATTTTAAATCTGAAATCTTAAGATCTAGAAAAATTTCTTAGCGTAAGGCCTTCCAGCATCATACTACTGCTACAAAATTGCCGTCTCGAGATTTTAAATCTGAAATCTTAAGATCTAGAAAACTTTCTCAGCGTAAGGCCTTCCAGCATGAAACTACTGCTACAAAATGGCCGTCTGAAGCTCCTAAATGTGAAATCTATAGATCTAGACCAATTTCTCAACATAAGGCCCTCAAGCATGATACTACTGCTACAAAATGGCCGTCTGAAGATCCTAAATGTGAAATCTATAAATCTAAACCAAATTCTCAACCTATTTCCCTCCAGCATGATAATACAGCTACAAAGTGGCTGTCTGAAGCTCCTAAATGTAAAATCTATAGATCTAGACCAATTACTCAACCTAAGGCCCTCAAGCATGATACTACTGCTACAAAATGGCCTTCTGATGATCCTAAATCTGAAATCTATAGATCTAGACAAATCTCTCAAACTATTTCCCTCCAGCATGATACTACTGCTACAAAATGGCTGTCTGAAGCTCCTACATGTAAAATCTATAGATCTAGACCAATTTCTCAACCTAAAGACCTTAAGCATGATACTACTGCTACGAAATGGCCTTCTGTTGATCCTAAATCTAAAATTTATTGATCTAGACCAATTTCTCAACCTAAAGCCCTCCAGCATGATACTACTGCTACAAAATGACCTTTTGATAATCCTAAATCTGAAATCTATAGATCTAGACAAATTTCTCAAACTATTTCCCTCCAGCATGATACTACTGCTACAAAATGGCCGT
>JAAFCF010006480.1:0-18573 GCA_013389785.1 Helicorthomorpha holstii | reverse complement strand
ATGGCCATCTGAAGATCCTACATCTGAAATCTATAGATCTAGACCAAATTCTTAACCTAAGGTTCTCCAGCATGATACTACTGCTACAAATTGGCCGTCTGAAGCTCCTAAATGTGAAATCTATAGATCTAGGCCATGTTCTCAACCTATGGCCCTCCAGCATGATACTACTTCTACATAATGGCTGTCTGAAGATCCATTATCTGAAATCTAGAAATCTAAACCAATTTCTCAACCTTAGCATTTCCAGCATGATACTACTGCTAGAAAATGGCCGTCAGAAGCTACTAAAAATGAAATCTAGAGATCTAGACCACCAAATTCTCAACCTAAGACTCTCCAGCATGATACTACTGCTACAAAATGGTTGTCTCAAGATTTTAAATCTGAAATCTAAAGATCTAGACAAATTTCTCAGTGTAAGGCCTTCCAGCATGATGCTACTGTTACAAAATAGCCTTCTGAAGCTCCTAAATCTGAAATCTAGAAATCTAGACCAATATCTCATCCTAAGGCCCTTAAGCATGATACTACTGATACAGAATGGCCGTCTGAAGATCCGAAATTTGAAATCTATAGATCTAGACCAATTACTCAACCGAAGGCCCTCAAGCATGATACTACTGCTACAAAATGGCCTTCTGATGATCCTAAATCTGAAATCTATAGATCTAGACAAATTTCTCAAACTATTTCCCTCCAGCTAGATACTACTGCTACAGAATGGCCGTCTGAAGATCCGAAATTTGAAATCTATAGATCTAGACCAATTACTCAACCTAAGGCCCTTAAGCATGATACTACTGATACAGAATGTCCGTCTGAAGATCCAAAATTTGAAATCTATAGATCTAGACCAATTACTCAACCTAAAGCCCTCCAGCATAATACTACTGCTACAGAATGGCCATCTGAAGATCCTACATCTGAAATCTATAGATCTAGACCAATGTCTTAACCTAAGGCCCTCCAGCATGATACTACTGCTACAATATGGCCGTCTGAAGCTCCTAAATGTGAAATCTATAGATCTAAACCAATTTCTCAACCTAAGGCCCTCAAGCATCATACTACTGCTACAAAATGGCCTTCTGATGATCCTAAATCTTAAATCTATAGATCTAGACAAATATCTCAACCTATTTCCCTCCAGCATGATACTACTGCTACAAAATGGCCGTCTGAAGCTCCTAAATGTTAAATTTATAGATCTAGGCCATTTTCTCAACCTATGGCCCTCCAGCATGATACTACTTCTACAAAATGGCTGTCTGAAGCTCCTAAATGTAAAATCTATAGATCTAGACCAATTTCTCAACCAAAGGCCCTTAAGCATGATACTACTGCTACAAAATGGCTGTCTGAAGCTCCTACATGTAAAATCTATAGATCTAGACCAATTTCTCAACCGAAGGCCCTTAAGCATGATACTACTGCTACAAAATGGCTTTTTGTTGATCCTAAAACTGAGATTTATAGATCTAAACCAATTTCTCAACCTAATGCCCTC
The DNA here is from genome assembly GCA_013389785.1 of Helicorthomorpha holstii. Taxonomy (NCBI): domain Eukaryota; kingdom Metazoa; phylum Arthropoda; class Diplopoda; order Polydesmida; family Paradoxosomatidae; genus Helicorthomorpha; species Helicorthomorpha holstii. The sequence continues at coordinate 17,063 of JAAFCF010006480.1, read as the reverse complement.
CATCATGAAACTAATGCTACAAAATGGCCTTCTGTTGATCCTAAATCTGAAATTTATTGATCTAGACCAATTTCTCAACCTAAAGCCCTCCAGCATGATACTACTGCTACAGAATGGCCGTCTGATAATCCTAAATCTGAAATCTATAAATCTAGACCAATTTCTCAACATAAGGTCTCAAGCATGATACTACTGCTACAAAATGGCTGTCTGAAGCTCCTAAATCTGAAATCTATAGATCTAGACTAATATCTGAAAATAAGGCCCTCAAGCATGATACTACTGCTACAAAATGGCCTTCTGATGATCCTAATTTTGAAATCTATAAATCTAGACCAATTTCTCAACCATGAGGGTACCAATCATATTTTTTGCGAATGGATTTTTGGCGAATTAATGGAAGGTGTGTTGGGCAAAAAACATATTTTTGTTAGTCATTATGGATAGGGATATGATCATCATTTAGTGCTGCAGTGGTTGTTTAAAAATAATGTGTCCTGAGATTATTTGGAATGGACAAAAGATAATTAAAAGGAAATTAAACAATATAACTTTTATTGATTCACATTTTTACTGGTACCGCTGGCAGCTCTACCTAAGACATTCAATTTAGAAGAGTTAAAGAAAAGTTATTTTATGCATAAATTTAATTGTTAAAGAATCAAGATTACGGGGGGAGGGTGGCCAGCTTTGGAATTTTACGAACCTGATATGAAAAAAACAGCATATGAACGTCAAAGTCTAATGGATTGGCATGCCCAACAGCTTGGAAAAACTTTTAATTTTAAAGTAGAGTTGCGCGAATATTGTCAATCTGATGTTGTCATTTTACAACAGGTGTGCAATGAATTTAGACGTATGACATGCGAAATGTTTAATATGGATCTTTTTTACATGCTTTAATGTTGCCTTCATACTGTCAAAAAGTATATTTTGCTCATTTTATGCCTTTAAATAGTATTGATATAATACCTCCAGTGGGTTATTATCCATCGATAGAAATTTTGGAAATTTATATGTGGATTGATGGGATTAGGTGAATAGTTGTGCATATGAATTTATGGGATGTTATTTTCATGATTGTCCACATTGTTATAAACCGCATAGTTTTAATAGAGTGAGCAATATTCCCATGTGTGACTTATACAATAAAACAATTTGAAGTTTGCACAAATTGAAGGAGATAAATCAAATTAAAGAGATAATTGTGAAGTGGGAGTGCGAATTAGAGGGTGAAATTCAAACAGACTTGATTATGCAACAGTTTTTTATCAATAATATTTATGGTTTGATGGGACCCCTCATATCGAGACTAGGTTTTTAAGGAAGATGTACGGCGCCAACACGCCTATATTACAAGGCAAAAATAGGGGGAAAAATTATGTAAGTTGACTATGTTAGTTTATATCCGACAGTTAATAAATATGACATCATGCCTGTAGGACATTTTCAAATTTTACATCCAACTAATTATGAAGGTGACGGTAAATATTTTGGCATGATAAAGTGTATGGTAGTTCCTCCGCTTACATTATATCATCCTGTGCTACCATTTCGATGTAAAAATAAATTAATGTTTCCCTTATGTTGCGCTTGTTGTTTACAAAACCCACCTGACGGTAAATGTAACCATCCGCATTTTTCAATGGCTATAAGTGGTCCTTGGACAACAATTGAAGTAGATGAGGCTGTCAAACGTGGTTATCAGGTGATAAAAGTATACGAAATTTGGCATTATGAAAAATGGATGAAAGGTTTATTTGCTAAATACGTGGATGCCTTACTTAAGATTAAGCAGGAATCTTCGGGATGGCCTTCTTGGGTTTGGTGTAAAGCAAATTATATAATTAAATTATATAAAAAATTATGAACAGGTAGAAGGTATTAAGTTGAAAAAAATGTGAGAAAGAGGGCTGTTGCCAAATTTTGTCTTAATTCTTTATGGGGAAAATTTGCTCAACATGAAGATTTACCTGTTACGGTGGTGGTGAATGATTATATGACACTTGTTGATCTTTTAAATAGCAATGATAAAGTGATTACCGACACAAAATTAGTCAACGAAAATAACATATTTGTGACATATAAACCCTTGGTGGAAGTGAAAGGGATTTCTGCAAAAACTAATTTAGTTATTGCTGCTTATACAACAGCTTGTGCCAGATTAAGGTTACAACTTTTATTGGATATAGTAGGTGAAAATTTGCTTTACATGGATACAGATAGTTTAATATACATAATACCACGCGGAATGGAAGATCCTTTGAATAAGATGATTAACGAAAATTTGGGACAATTAACTGATGGAATCGGTAGTAAATACCACCTGTCTACAGGTTGTAGTAAAGACGAGAAAGAAGTTCATATTACAGAATTTGTGTGTGGCGGTCCACAAAATATCAGTTATAAATTGAATAATGGAGAAGAATCGTGGAAGGTAAGAGGAATAAATATGAATTTTAGCACAAATGCGGATATAAATTATCAACTTATTAAAAGCATGGTATGTCAAAAAATGATAAGTGAAGAGAAGAAAAGGGTTGTTAGTGATAAGATAAAGGTGAAACAGTTTAACATTAAAAGATGTAAATATACCGGTGATTTAAAAAGTCAAGTTTGTGATAAAACGTATCAGATAGTGATTGATAAAGCCTATGTAGATGGTCAATTAAAGGCTTGGCCTTTTGGTTACTGATTGATTATAAATATAAACAACAACAACAATGCCATTATTAAAGAAGAAAAAGAAAAGATTACGTCATCAGACATTAGAAAGAAAATGGAATTCACAATATTATGATACAACACATCCGTACAGTTTGGGTTCTATTGAGCGTTTTAGAAAGTATATACGTCAACCAAATACGAAACGGTTTCAACAGTGGACACTTCAACAATACCCTTACAGTTTGCTAAAGCAAGTTAAACATAAATTTCCACGTAATAAAACTCATGCTATTGGTATAGACGATTTATGGCAAGCAGATATTTTGGATATGCAAGGCTATTCTCAATACAATAATAAATTTAGATATATTCTGACTGTTATTGATGTTTTCTCAAAATATGCATGGGCAAAACCCTTACTGACTAAAGGAGCTGTAGAAGTGTGCAAAAATATAGGTAAAAGTTTTACCGATAATCATAGTGCACCTGCAAATTTTCATACAAATAAAGGAAAAGAATTCGAATATAAACATGTACGCAAACTGATGAAAGATTACGGTGTAAACTTTTATACTTCGGTTAGCGATAAAAAAGCAGCAGTAGTGGAACGTATTCTAAAAATCGTACTCTAAGAATGAAATTACAAATGTACGCCAGAAATAAAAACTCTTATTGTTATACGCAAAACGTATGGAGGGTTACAATAATACACCATCAAGGATAACAGGAGTTGCCCCTATTATAGTAAATACAAAAAATGAAAGTTTAGTTTATGAAAGTTATGGAAAAAGTCAGCAAATAAAAACCAAAAAACCTAATTTTAAAGTGGGGGATAGTGTACGCTTATCTAGTTTAAAAGGAATTATTGATAAGGAAACTGATACACCCAATTGGACTAAGGAAATTTTCACTATTTATCAAGTAATTTTGTGTCATCCTTATCCTGTAAATAAAGTAATGGATAGAGAGGGTGAAAAAATAGACGGCATATACTATGAAGCCGAAATACAAAAAGTAGCGAAACCGACGTTAAAAACTTATTTTAAAATTGAAAAAATTCTACAGAGTAAAAAAGTGGGGAAACAGAAGAAATATTTGGTGAAATGGTGGGGTTATTCTTCTAAAATGAATAGTTGGGTGGGTGAAAAAGATTTAAAAAATATATAAATAAGAAGTATAAATCATATTCATAATGTTCCAGTGTTCAAACGCGAAAACATATCTCCTACCTATCGCTTGAATATTTTAAAAAATAAAAAATATAAATAAAAAAATGGCTTTTAAAGAAGAAACTAGTCAAAACGGTTTCTACATGACTTTAACATCTAATTCATCTGTACAATATTATCCAAAAAATAAAGCCGGATCATTTACAGTGCATTTGCCAGAAAGTGTTAAATTAGGTTCAACTAATTGGGAAGTAGGGTTGGTAGACATAATGTTTCCACATCAATGGGAAAATATAACGGCAGATGCTAATTCGCTTAATTAAGCTTTCACTTTGCAACTTTCTCATGTTCCTTCTATTTTTTACATAACAAGTTACCTTTAAATCACACCGCATACCAATTGAAAGAAAAAGTCAATGGCAATCAAATACAAGTATTAGCACACGGCCTGTAAATGTACATTTAGAGAGTCAAACTTATATGAACAGTTATTTTTTTATTTATTGCACTAATCTAACAATACCACCAGGATGTTACGATAGCAAAGAAATACTGGTAGAAAATTTAAACCTTATTGTATGGCAGGATATGGCTAATATTATCGAAAATCTTAACCGTGAAATTCCAGATTTTAAATTTAAAATGCATAAAGTATTAAATAAATATGGCAGATATTTTAAAGAAACTTTGCAGTTTGTTTATGACTCAAAGTTACGGCGTATTCTAGTGGAATCGGTACATAATACTGGTATAATATTTTTTTAACCCTTCTACCACCAAGTGGGTATCGGAGATACCCCATCATCACTTTTCTCATAATATCTTTTAATTTCATAATAAAATAATTTTCTGAAAATCTAGGTATTTGTCATTTATTAAATTTCCTTTAAACTTTTAAAAATGACATTTTAAAATAATGAGCAGTTTTTATTTTATTAAAAAAATTAGCTTGGGGTATTTGAAATACCCCACTTGGTAGTACATGGACAACTGACTCCCTCTATTGGTTGCATGTAAAAGCAACGATTTTCTGCTTGCATTTCTTGTCATGTTACAACAAGTTTTTGTTCATCTGCTGAAAACATTTACAGTGCTTGTTTGTGATAATTTTTACTGAGATTTTCTGTGGAATAATTTTAGAAACATTTTTGAATTACTAAGGTATGTTTATATTGATGGATTTATGTCATTGTAATGTAGAAATGTTACATTATTGATAGTAAAATGGATAAACAATACACACAAGCTGATCTGGAAAGAATTTTTAATACTAACCCTGATGATTTACCAGAAGAAGAAAGAAATTTGTTTTTTTGTGAAATTGAATCTGACAATGATAATGTTGAAGAAGATGAAATAGAGGCTGATGTGATATCAGTAAATGAAGAAGTGGCTGATAATGGATCAACAGAATCAGATAACTCTCAAGAAGCAGAACATAATCTTGACAATTTTTACCCTACAAAAATGGTATGAAGTGGAGAAAATTACCATATCGTAAAAGTAGAAGACAAAATAAAAACATTGTGTCTGAAAAAGCTGGAATTTCAAGTAAGTGCATTAACTGATGACATTATCAACATAATTTGTAAACATACAAATGAAATGTTACTGGAACTTCAAGAAAGTCATCCAACACATGCCAATTTATTTTGTGGGACTACACCTGATGAAATAATGTGTTTCATTGGAATTTTAATTAGTGCAGGAAAAATGCATGGCAACCATACTTCAGTAGAACAGCTCTGGAATTCTAACCCAGCATTTTCCATGCCATTTTTTCCAGCTTCAATGAGCAGAACTAGATTTCAAGTTCTTAGCAGTGCTATTAGATTTGATGATAGAGCAACAAGAGCAAACAGAATAGAAAAAACAGGTGATAAACTACAAGCAATCAGGGATGTTGTTGACATTTTTGTTCAATCATGTGTAAATAACTATAACCCATGTGAGTTTTTGACCATAGATGAAAGATTAGCAGTGTTTAGAGGAAAGTGTCCTTTCAGAGTTTATATAAAATCAAAGCCAGGTCGTTATGGAATAAAAATTTGGACTTGTTCTGATGCTGACACTGCTTATGTGTGCAATTTACAAGTGTATACTGGAATGATAAACAACAAAAAAGAAGTAAATCAAGGCATGAGAGTAACAATGGATTTAACACAACCTTATTATGGTACTGGAAGAGGTATAACAACTGACAATTTTTTTACTTCTGTGCCATTAGCTGAGAAATTATTAAGCCAAAAACTAACTTTAACTGGAACTGTAAGAAAAAATAAAACTGAAATTCCTAAAGAGCTGCTGCCCAATAAGCAAAGGGAACTTCATTCATCACTTTTTTGCTTTACAAAAGATTTGACATTGGTTTCATATGTGCCTAAGAAGAATCAAGCAGTTTTGCTGTTATCAAGTCAACATGATGATGCTAGTATTTGTGAAGATGATGACAACAAACCAGATATTATTCTTCATTACAACAAAACTAAAGTAGGAGTAGATATGGGAGACCAGATGACTAGAGAGTACAGTTGTGTAAGACAAACAAAACGTTGGCCATATCGTTTATTTCAAGAATTTATTGATATTGCAGCATTAAACAGCTACATCATTTGGACTATTAAAAATGCATCACAAAATTCCACAAAAAGGCAAGATAGTAGAAAAATGTTTTTAGAATGTCTTTGTATTGAACTAGCAATGCCAAATATTACACTTAGAGCTAGCTGTCCAAATTTATCCAATAATATTAAATTGGCAATGAATACTTTAGGAGTTGCAACAAAGAATGTCAACAATTTTAGCTTAGGGGTATCAACAATGACATCATATAAAAGGTGCACTGCTTGTCACAGGTCAAAAGATAAAAAAACTAAAATAATGTGTTTAAATTGTAGTGCTCCAGTGTGCAAATATCACAGACAAGATTTAATTCAAGCAATTTGTACGAATTGTAATAGCAATAATTAATTTTTTTGTTAAGAAATGCAACATTAAAGTAAAACTTGTAATAAAAAATGGATTTAATTCATTTATTTCTACATCATATATTTTTTTTAAATCAAAAAATTGTTAAACAACTTTAGTGGGGTATTCATGATACCCCCTTAGTAGAGCATGTGACTTTTTGTAACTTTTTTAATATAAATGTTAAAAACAAACTTGAAGTTGTTTTGGGCAGATGAAAATGCATAAAATGTAAATATAAAAAAAAATTGTGAAATATATAATTAATTAGCAGGGGTATCCATGATACCCCACCCTAGTAAATGAAGGGAAGAAAACACTTGGTGGTAGAAGGGTTAAACAGAATTTACAAGCATTCTAGGTTTTTCACCAACTATCAAACATGAAGATCCTTTTTTAAACAAAATTATATATACAAAAGAGAAAAACAATACTATTGGCAGATGGAAGACGAGAGCTACATATCCTCCGCGTATACAAGAAACAGCAGTATTTGTGCATACCAACATTATTCAACATCAATACGTTGGCGATATACAGGCTCAATTAATAGAAATTGTCCCTATAAATATGCAGCGTCAAAACAATTTTGTTCGTTTTCTTTATAACTAGCCACAGTATGTTCTCATATGTTTGGATACTTTTCAAACTATAAAAATTGATTTACGTACCTATTTCGGAAATTTATTTAATTTTGAAGACGGTAACAGTCAAATCAAACTGCATTTTAAACCTGTTATTAAAAATAAATAAAAAAAAAGTTTTTTTTAATATGGCAACAAAAAGTAAAAATTATGACGATGGTGATAAATTAATGTGTTATTATATGAAACATTGTCATCAACGTCAAAGAGGTTGGAGGAATTATCGTCCTGCATTTTATGCAGGTGTTTGTTTTCAACGTGGGCGAGGATTTGGTAGTTTTTTCTCTAACATTTTTAGGTGGATACGTCCTTTAGTTAAACCTATGGTTCGAACTGTAAGGAGAGAATTGGGCAGGGCTGGTATTAACACCCTAGAAGATGCAATAGACGGTAGAAATATTGGCAAAGCCGGAAAAGAGCACTTTAAAAAAGCAGGATCGTCACTACTCGGATGTGCTGTCAATGCCATGGGCACAAAATTTATGGGAGGTAATATGACAGGATTACCTTTAGGAATACTGCCTGGCAGAATGGAAAATTTAACTAGAATGCAATTTAGGGGAATTAAATCACCTTCTGCGGTATCACCACATATACGTTCTAAATCTTGTAGTAGACAACGGGGTGCCAGATATAGTACGGTTAAAAAATCTATAAAAAGCCAAAAAAACGAAAAAAAACTTCCATAAAACGAGATATCTTTGGTCCTGTCAGACGTGGTGCGCGTAAGACCTTTTTTTAAAAACAATTTTTATCATCATGCCTAAAAGAAAACGTAATACCAACAATGAAAATAGTACCAAATATTCAAAAGAAAATGACGTAATTTATGACGATAGATTAGACCTATTCGATGATGAAAAAGGTATTGTGGGATATCAAGAAATTCAGGAGCGTTTGGAGGTGGAATTATTACCTCAAGCCCCGCCAAACAATTCTCCTACCATCGATTTTTTAATTCCCGCAGGTTTAGATTTCTTCTTGAACCCCGTCTAAGAATTAAGGGACGTGTAGTAAAAGCAAATGGAAATGACTTAGATAAAACAGATGTGGTAACCCCTACTAATAATTTTGGATCTAGTTTGTTTAGTCAAATCAAATTAAGTATTAACGGTTGCCTAATTACAACGGCCAGTAACCTATATCCTTATAAATGTTACTTTGAAAATTTGTTAAATTTTGATGATGAGTTAATAAAAAGTAAAGGACTATTGCAGGGTTTTATACCCGATGCAAATGGGGTTAACGACGTTTACGCACCAAACGCTGATGGATGTATGACCGCTACTAAAAATTTAAACACCAATATAGCTTTATCAAAAAATTACAACATGGTTGTTCCATTACATTTGGATCTATCACGCTGCGGAAAATTAATGCCTAATCTAATTCAAACACGTCTTAAATTTACACGTAGTAAACCTGAATTTTATTTAAATTACGATCCGGTCAAAAGAGGTTACCAGTTTAAGGTTGACGACATTGTGCTGCTATATAACAAATACAGGCCACATAATGCAATTTTATATCAATATGCTAAACTGTTGGAACATCCAATGCCATTTGGACAATTTTCTTTTGCGTTTCCTGACATTCGTGTGGGATCGCATTCCATCGCCAAGGATTCTCTGTTTTTTGTACTCAATGACACTTTTAACGGTAAAGCGCCATACAGTTTTGTCTGTGCCTTTGTAACCCATGAAGCTTTAAACGGTATTCCTGACAAAAACCCTTTCAATTTTCATCATTGTAGTTTAAAAGATCTGACGGCAATCGTAGACAGCAGAATAACGCAATGTGGAATTAAAAACTTTGACTTTGCTAATGATGATTTTATAGAAGGATACATGTCAATTTTAAATAATGTAGATGCTGGTACCGCTTCTACACCTGCTCCCATTATTATGCGTCAAAATTATGCCAAAGGATATACCGTAATAGTGTTTGATTTTACCAATAGTAATGCCGGTAGCAACTTGACACAACCCAATCAATCCGGCGTTTTAAAATTAAACGGACACTTTACCATTAAATTAGCTGAAAATATGCAAATGATATATTACGGTGTGTTTAGTCAAAAAATGTACATTAATCATAATCTCCAGGTTAGTGTTGTCAACTCTAATGCTTAACAAAAGAAAAATATGGATAATTTTACTTCGGATAAATGTATGAACAAAATATTATTTACCACCAGCAGTAAAGGTTGCTTTTTAGGAGTACTTCTTGCTAACCATTTAGAGTGCATAAATAAACCATTTAAGGGTATGAGCATAATTTTAAATACAGGTGAAGACAATAAAGGCGGTCAACATTGGGTTTGTTTCTACGTTAATGAACGTATGCAGGGAGACGTTTTTGACTCTTTTGGCAACTCTCCATTGTTTTATCGCTTATATTGGCAACAATGGTTTGAAAAACACTTTCAAAAAATATCTTAATTAATCCTCATATATTACAGAGTCCAATTAGCTTTGCATGCAGGGCTTATTGTTTTATTTATTGAACCAATATAAAAAAATTTCTCCTACACATATTTTAAGTCATTTGTACACTACGGATTTAAATTTAAACAACGAAATGGTAACGAAAATGTTATATAAAAAATATGACCCTCATAACGTTAAATCAACAACATTGTCAACATTAAAACAAAGTTCTACATGCTTTAAAAACTGTTCATTTTGCAATAAATCAAAATAGTATACTCTTAACATTTTTTTTACTACGGCTACGTCATTGTAATGTTAACGATATTATAGCTAAGTAATTGAATACACATTTGAACATCATATTTCTCTTAACACTTTTAATTCTTTATCTACCTCTTCCTCCTGTATCACCCACTGTGCATTAACTTTACAATAATAAAACGTGTTTTAAAAATTAAGGGGTTTAGTAGTTATTCATCATGACATTAATAGATTACTACAGTATTCACATGTGTTATATAGGAGGTAGTTGGAAAGAGGGAGAAGCGAGAAATAATTGAAAATCATTTTAACCTTTTTTTTGACACCTCTTAAATTAATCAATTTAAATTTACACTTTTGTTGTAGTTATCTATCGGATATTTCTTCTAAAGTAAATAAACGCACCCAATTACCCCCCTTAACTTCAAAAAGTTTAGCAATAAAAAGCCACGCACACTGCACGTTTAATAATCATTTATTTAATAACGGTTAAAAGCGTAACAACTCTCTCTCTTAAGAAATATTTTTTTAAAACAAGCCAAACAAAAAATTTAATGGCAAATATAATTATACGCCACAATATGTGGCCGGATCTTCAATCCTGCGGCCGATGTTGACTCAACAATTTGGCGGCGGCGAAAATGGATGTTATACTACACCCGCCAACGAACTTTATCGATCCGTCAGCGATATGGAGGGTCAAATTGCTGGGTATAAAATGTTTGGATATAATCGAGGTTTAAAAGTCTATACCTATCAGCAACGAAAATTCCTGGAATTAAGAGCCTTGGAACATGTTTTCAATTCAGCCACAAGTATGGGTGATGTTGTGCCTCATCAAAGTAGATGGTGTACGGGTCTAAACTTTACCCAAGAAAGTTGGGTACAATTAAAACAGCTGATACCTTTGATTGACCAAGCTTTTGCCATGCTGGATCCTAATGAAAACAGAGGCGGACCACGTACAGCACAGGCCATGCAGTTTATATTTACCAACAGTGCCGGACAAAACGATGAAGAGGAAGAAAATCTACCACCTTTAAAACCCCACCAGCCAACACAAACAGTTCGATATCAACCTTTAGATTTATTTCAGATATGTTTACAAAAGGAAGTCATCATGACAATAAAAGTGTCATTCTTTTTAATCAAAATTTATTTCCTAGAGATAACGAAAGTCGCACAATTAGTTTGAATACAAAATACTTTTTTTTATTTAAAAGTCCACGTGACAGCAAACAATGTCGCCATTTTGGTCAACAGGTGGAAGGCATATCGGCTAAAGAATTTGAAGAGGCATATATAGATGCCACACGTCAGGGATACACCTATTTATTTCTAGATTTCATGCCCAACACACCTACCTGTGTAAGGTATCTAAGTAAAATTTTACCTGGTGAATAAACTGTTGCCTATTTAGGAGAAGCTCTCTATCAGGGGTTACTTAATGAAATAAAAGATTAAACATCATCATGCTGCCTAACATTTTAGAAAATATTTAAATGCGCGTTGGCGTGGGCGGTAGTAGTTCATCCTCCACTGATGTTGATAATAGTGAAATATCACCCGTTAACCTTGACACACCGGCAGGTAGTACAACTAGTACCAATAAAATTATGTCAAATAATAATAACAACAATGTACAACAAAAAGAACCATAAACATTAAAAAAGAATTTAAAGAATTGCACCACACTATTTGCCTTAATTGTCACCTTGACAATGGAGATTTTATTTCTCGTTCAACTAATTAAACCAGTTCAAAGTGGTGGATGACTTAATCAAGAAGAAGTTAATCATCTTAAAAAAATCCATTCCCTCGAATTAGTAAGAGAACAACATAATCAACCCTATCAATTTATAACCCCATATGCCCTACCCTTATTAAACGCAAACAATTATGGTTGCCCGTCATCGGCCACATGCAAGACGTCACCTACAAACGAAGAGAAAAACGAAGAAATTTCAACTACATCATCTAACCTCCCACTCTCTACACCCGCTGCCGCCGCCGCTGCCATTTGGGGGGTGGGGGTTTCAACTTCGATGAAGGGTGGATCACACCGCCATCCCTTCCGCCTATCAGCACCCCTACAGGAATTAGAATTATTACGATGTTTCAAAGACCGACCTGAACAACAGGCCGCCTATTGTCAACGTTTATCACCTGCTGCCGTAGATAAAATGTCAGAATTTTGTCTTAATTATCGTAACAAATATATGGGTAAAAAAAGGGTTTAAGTTATTTACATAAATATGGCGAAATTATTTGACATTTATCAGAACCAAAGTTGTCACATCCTCAGAAACATCAACTAATGTCACAGCATGGAGGTTTTATAGGTCCCTTAATTGGTATTTTAGGTCCTGCCATCGCTAGTTTAGCCTCATCACTTATTCCAACATGTTAATTAAAAAATGGTACATAAAATGATGCTTGTGGATGTAGAGGATTACAGAAAATTACGACAACATTCACCGCAACCCTTAACAACTTCTAACGACAACCATAATAATAAAAAAGAAGAATTAGAGGAAACAACCAGCATTAATTTACAAAGTTTTGTAAACCCTACCGTCAATTTAGGTGTTACACCTTCACCCCTAGAACAGATACTTTATAAAACACAAATTTCTAAACTATTAGGAAAAAAATCCAAATTACCTTTACAACATCGCATGCGGCAGTACCATGAACTAGTGGAAAAATTTGATCAAATATTTGAACAGTTGCGTTAAAACGAACATACTTTAACGGCAATAATACCTTCAGCAACAATTGAAGAGCAACCACCGCCGCTTAACCCCACATTTAACACGACGCCAGAAAATGCGCATTCATCTCCGCCGCCAAATATTTATTCTACAACCCTACTATCAACTTCCGCAACAACATCAGCAACTTCTCCACAAACAAAAAGAAGAAATTCGTTAAAATCTTTCTTACGCCCATACTTTTACCATTATCACTGGACAGCTCTATATCATCGTTACCTTCAACATCACAACAATCCATTGCCGCCAAATCGGTAACACCATCCGCTACACATACACGTAGCAAAACTAAACTTAAACAACAGCAACAAAAGAGAAAACAAAAAGGAAGACACGGAGGAGGTCTAAAACAACTTTTTGGATGACGACCACCACCAGTTGACATATTTAGAGGAGCAGGTAACCATGAAAGCACCTCATCTTCGGCTTGTAAATTTGAGTTTTGCCCATCATCAATCCAATTATAATTCTCCAAATCCGGCCAATGATATCTATTTCCATCCACACTTTCTTCCACATCCTTTAACGTCGCCTTAAGTAACTGCACCATACCGCCAGATTCATAACAATGCAAGCGCACATAATGATGAACTCATTGCACCATAAAAAATAACTCACCAGCCGTCAATCCGCAATCCTTGAATTCTTTCAACAGTCCGTTGTAATTTTCATACTCCTTACACAATTCGCTTATCATCGCCTTTACAGAACAACGTTCTTCCGGCGTATTGAACTTGCTGTACATATTTTTCATAAAATTCTTCCACCAAATCGATAAAAATCAGGCGTATAAAAATAGCACATTTTCAGGTGGTATTATTGTATTCTCACCATTTCGCATATGTCCGTTGATCTCCGCAAAAATTTCATCCTCTACCTGTTGAAATAATTTTGCCAGATAATGGCAGATGATGCTGCCTCCACGTTTGACATTCATGTAGTCGTCACCTTTCTTACAAATATAAAAAACTCCTTAGCTTTCACCTGATACTGTAGTCGCATGTCCCAAGAATCCAACGGAACGCAATCGTTAGCATCAAAAGACTGTATTATACCACCCTTATAACTGCACACCGTATATTTGTACATATTTGGAATTCTTAACCATCGACTTTGATCTTTCTTCAAATACTCTTTATCACAATGAAAATATGCCCTAACCACGATTAACGGTTTAACTTTTAACCCATACGCTCTAATATTATCATTCGTTTAGTTACTGCCAAAAGTTGTTGAATAGAATTTACTCTTTTCAGCCACCAACTCCAACATTTGATCGATTAATACAAAAACTAACGATATTAACAACTGCTGTGCTCTGCCAATTGTAATATCAAAACGATGTGGACCCATCATAACGACACTCTTTATCTACTACTACTAACTATATTATTATTCACCAAGCACCAACATATACAAACGTTCACAAAAATAACTTTTACAAGATCACTTGAGCAAATGCTTTTATACATTTTTCTTTGGCCATATACCACATGTCATAATAAAAACACGCCTTCTTCTCTATATATTTTTCTTCTTATTAATTGATATATTATATTTAAACTTTTAAACCTTTCTTTTCCTTTTTCTCTCCCTTCTCATGTCACCACCACCCCCTTTTATTTATATTAACATCCATAAAAATTAAAATACCCTTATCCCATTTCGTTTTTCTTCTGTAGATATTTCAACAACACTTAGCTAACTGTCGTAAGGTTAAAAATATTTTTAACCTCACACATGTTAAAACGCTTTTAAACTTACCCCCTTTATATTTGTACATATTTGTCCGTCAAAACAATATTATGTTAACAATTAACTTTTTTTCTTTTTTTTTAAAAAAAAGCAATTTCACTATTTTTTTAAAAAATAATTCTCATCTCCCCACTTTTTTTTCTCTTCTATAAACACTTTGCATCTACAAAACTATAAATTCAAAAATTGTTTACACCTTCACCTTATATCAACAGATTTTGCGTGGTGTTAAACATCTTCCTCCGAAAAATATATGTATAACTTTTTTTTAAAAAATGGCGTTAACATTAGAATGGGCTCCGCTTAACGGTCAAGCATTTCCTCCAACCCGCTCAACTCCATACTCGACCGGCTTAGATCTCTACTCCTCTGTAACCTGTCACATTCCCCCCGGTGAAATTAGACAAATCAACACAGGTATCGTTATCCAATTACCCGACAATTGTTACGGATGTATTGCCGATCAAAGCGGATTAGCATCACATAACGGTATTCACGTATTAGGAGGCGTAATCAATTGTGATTACACCGGCGAAATCATCGTTATTCTAATAAATTTAGGAAAACAAAATTTTCTAATTAATCAAGGAGACAGTATCGCCAAACTTATATGCGTTTATACATGCATCATACCGCACAACTATAATGCCCTTATTCTTCAAAGAAATACCTTTCGAGGTAAACGAGGATTGTCATCTGGAATAGTTAACAACAGCAAACGTGTACCCCATCAAAGTTTTACAGCAAAAATAAATCGTCAAACCTGTTCAAAATATGAAATTGGTAGGAAGACGCAACAACAAAAAAAGAAAATCTCACAACAAAAACAACAAGAAATCCACCAAAATTGAACAAAATAAAAAAGTTGATGATGATGATATTGATGAACCTCTTGATTTATCACCCACTCAACAAAAACAGACATCTGCTGAAAACGAGAACAAAAATGTCGACATAATTGACCTACCAAATCTACAAGAACTAAGTAACTTCATTCAAAAAACAAAACCTTTTTTAATATAAAAATAAAATTTTTTTTTAACTACGTAACAACATATTATTTTTTCAATATAACAAAAAAAACATATAACCACATTTTGTTCCCCCAATGTAAACACAAATGTATAAGCGCTTATTATTTTTAACCAATAAAAAATAAAAAACTATAACCACTTATAATTATTTTTCAATGTAAAACGAAATGTATAACCGTTCGCTAATTATTATTATTTCATCGACATTAAAAATATTCAATAAAATTAACGCCTATTCTTGTAAACTTTTTAAACGTTTGACAAACGCTTTTAGGTAACCATTCAGGAAATTGAATTTGATTTTTAGCTAACGCAAAATTGTAACGACGGTAACGACGTATAACGTCTAAAAAGTAATTTTATAATAAAATCACAATTCAACTAAAGCCAATGAAATATTCCGTATTTTAGAATACTTTTTGTCAACTCTTTTGATAACGAAAAGAACGACACATTATACACATAAATCTGCTTATCCACAATGCAACAATTAAACGATTCATAAACATCAGCAACAATTACTTGCAAAACGTTCAACTTTTCATCAACAATGTAAATATTATTATAATGCACAAACAGTCTTACATCAGATGTAATACCATAAAAACAATGGCAAGAAATACCAATTTGCGCTTTATAACTAATACGATCCTCTACCGTATCGTAAACATACAAACGCGTCAATTGTCTTCTCATTTTTGGACCAAAAGGACATACCATAATATAAATTTTTAAACCCAATACACGCATTTGGGTATTGTTAATGTAGCCGTGAAATTTAAATTTTGGAATTAAACGTGCAAAAATTATATCTTTTGTTCCACCTGTTATCGAATCAATCATCAAAGCCTTTGTAAACGTGTCTTCATAACTTTGTATTATAAAAACATTTCTGCTCACCAAACAAGCATTAACTTTTCCGCATTGAAACTGGTAAAATTGCTTCAACTCACGCTTCTTAAAATCGACTCGATAAAATACCACAAAACGACTTTCCAAATAGGTTGGATCGTAATCATCCAATTCACGTATCTCACGGGTTACCAGAATTACTTCTTCTCCCCATGACAATCCACGCACATACAAAATACACCGCTCCTCCACCACAGATTTATCGAACTCTATATAATTCCCCAACTGGGTCAAAGTGTCGTATTCAATCAATGAAATACACTTCTTATTACGATCATAACATCCCACATAAATTTTGTGCAAACTATCCGCACAAAATAATCCGTTAGGACAATGGCCTTCTGATGATCCTAAATCTGAAATTTATTGATCTAGACCAATTTCTCAACCCAAGGCCCTCCAGCATGATACTACTGCTACAAAATGGCCGTCTGAAGCTCCTAAATGT
>JAAFCF010006479.1:0-38434 GCA_013389785.1 Helicorthomorpha holstii | reverse complement strand
ATGGTAAGCACATGGTGTGCACATGGTGATTGGATAAATTCACCACACAAACACTAAGAATTTCTCATTTACATATTTAGCAATGATCAAATTCCCACATTATATTACAAAGTGGTGTTATGAAATTTATTTAGATAGTTAAAAAATATATCTATATATAAACGTAATAATAAAATACTTTTAATTTTTTGTATTTTCAGGATAGATTTATTTATATGAATTAAGACATCGTCTGGATGGACGTAACCCACTGTACACTCGTAAATAATCGTTTCTTTCACGACGATTGCGATTATAAAAAAATATGCGACAACTATTGAAAAATTGTGGATAAATATATCCTTTGCTAGCGGCCATGAATAGTTTTTCTGTTAATTCTTTTTCGTTAACGTAAGTGTTTAAAATGTTTTTTGAACAGGATTTTGCTACTGACATAGTTGGTGAGATTTGATAGAAGCTGGTTAATATCGTGAGGATTGCTTGGTGGTGGGTAATTTAATTAAAAAGAAATTTTTTTATAAAAAAAATATTTTTAATATTAATAATTTTTTATTTTTTAAATAGTTTTACTTACTTGGTGTGGCTGTTTTGACGTTAAGTGTTGCATAATCGATTCGAACAGGTTGAATTGGTGTCGTATTGGAATGTGTGCCGTCGTTAATATATATTTGGACCTGTTTAAAACGTAAACTAAATAAAAAAAATGTTTTTAATTTAAAAATTTGTTAGTTTTTATAAAAAATTACTTACTGTTTGTATTATCGTTGATAATATGGTTGTCAATTTTAAAATGATGATTTAATAGATTTAAAATTGCGGTGCGTTTATCGTTAAAATTTAAGCAAGTTGCGCATTTTTTTAATAAACACGCTTTTAAGTATCTCGAAATATAATTGAACATTTGAAACATATCTTGAAAGTTATGTAGTATGTTTTCGTCGATATTGCGTAAAGGCGGTACGTTAATAATTTCGATATCTGGTATTTTGTTGTTGGTGGAACGTTCCGTACTTTTTAAAAGAAAGTCGTTCGCGGTATTCATATTTTTTAAAAAATATTAAAAACAAGATTACGTATTTTTTGTATTGATTAAACTTACTTAACTGCTTGCGCACTATTTTAAAGACACTGCAGTCAGTTATATAGCGTCCGTCAAAAGTAAGTACTTGGTCATTGCAGCAATTTGTAACGTGAGGTCTTTTCAAATAGTAAGAGGGGGTGTTTTGTTTAATAAAAGTAGTGTGAATGGTTTCGTTAGCAATAGTTAAGTTGAAAAATAAGAAAGGGAACTGGGTGATGAATATAGGCAGATGGGAGGTGAGTTAAAAATTAATATATATATATGAAGAGATTTGAATTGCACCACTTGGTTAAAAACTTTTTTAAAAGAATCGACAAGTGTTTTAACAGCTACATACAATATGGAAGTAGTAAGTGTCTTAAGATTTTTTCTATTTTTTTAAAAAATAAAAGATAAAAAAATAACATTTTTTTTTAAAAAATTATTTTTTATCATAGACCTCATTTGATGCAAATTTATTGTATGATATGGAGGAATTATTAATCGATAATATTTTTTATACGAATTGTAATTACCCACAAGTATCATCAAATTTAAGCGTAAGTTACTTTTTTTATTTTTTTGAATTTTACCGCCAAAAATATAAGTTAATTTTTAAAATAATTTTTACTTAAAAAATATCTAGACGGCGCAAATTAACGCGTCGTTATATGATCGACCATGTTATGGCATAGAGAGGGGAGGTAGTCCTTTGGTGGTATTACCAGCGGCATCATCATCATCAGTGCCTGTTTCAAATGTTTTAGAGTATCTTGCCTTGGCTTGCAAACAGTGTATGTATTTTTTATCCCTCTATAAATAAAAAAGAATTAATTTTTTATTTTTTACTAAAAAAACAGTATCAAAGGAGATTGTTGCTAGACCCTTATATTCAACGACGGATATGGTAAGTGTTTTTTTGTTTTGAGATATATGTGAATATTTTTTATTATTTTTTCTTAATTTTTGTAGGATTTTATTAAAAAAAATTTAAGTTGTCAATATAGGCAACAACGACAACAACAACATCATAGCCATTATCATCATCACCATTACCATCAAAACCAGCAGGAAAAAGAGCAACAACAGCAAGAATACCACCAACCTTCTACTAGTTATACGTCATCATTATCATCATCACCAACACCACCACCACCCCTTAATTTATCACCAATACGTCCTTTACAAGCGTTTACTCCTTTTGGCAATTCATTAGAGGGTACAGCATATTTAATATTGGAAACAGCTTTAGAGGTTGTTCCAACCAAACCTCCTACTTCGGGTTTATATTTTGAAGTAGTTGGTAAAACGTTGAATCGCTATAGTGATGGAAAAGAATACATTACTGAACATAAAATGCTAAAATTTGTGAAAGATTAAATAAAAATAAAAAACTGTTTTTTAATTATGTTTGACGATAAATAAAAAACTGTATATTAGTTATAAAGTAATTAATTGTGTCATTAGTAGACATACTTGCATTGTTAAAAAGATGTATGACGAAATAAGTGAAGAGAATGAGGCGACGGTGACTGGTAAAAAACCTACCGCTCATGATAATCAGCGACTTGGCATTGTCACTGAAGGTGGGAACATGGCGGTGACAGCAGCAGCAGCTAGCGATAAATATTTTAATATTATTAATTATGAGCATAAAACAAACAAAAATTTTAAAACCGATGAGATGAATGGGGAAGTTATTTTTCAAAATTTGGAAAAGATTTTACCTGAAAAGTTTAATCAAAAAATAGAAGCTATTTTCAACCGTTTAATTGATAAATTTGCTGCTTTAAAAGAAGAAAATGAGGAAATGAAAGTAAAATATCCAGATGTACGTATGCGTTTTTGTTTACAGAACGCTGAGTTAAAAAATCCCGTAAATATTGCTTTTATAAATCGTGAACGACTGACAGGAAAATTGTTGTTGGATACGTTAGTCAATATTCAAAATTCAAATGATAAATTTAATTTTACAGATGGAAAGTTACGTTTATCGCTTATGAAAACACGTATGCCCCCATGGGGAGCGGCGCCGCCAAATGGTGTTACTTCTGTGAAGAAAAGATATATAAAAAATGTGAGAACATGGATTAAAGTAAAAAGTCGCAATAAATTTGTTGTTTTTATTGACAATACTGAGGATTTGATGTGTTGTGCAAATGCTATAGTAGTTGGAATTAGAAATGCTCATTATCGAGTAGCCAAAGGTGAAATGCGTAAACAAAAGTATATGGAATTTAAAAAAATTAAACAAAACATGAATTATCAAACTAAATGTGCCAAGGAGCTTTGTAACGGGGCCCGTGTAGCGTCAAACAAACCTTGTGGAGTAGAATAAATTAGAAAAATTGCCATTTATTTAGGTGAAGAGTATCAAATATACGTTATAGAATTGGAAAGTGATTTGAGGGTGACATTTACAACTATAAATCCTTATGATAGGGAAAATCAAAAAAAAGTAAAATTTAGACTGTAGCTATTGTTAGATGACGGACATTATGATTGTATAGTTAATATAACTTCATTATATGGCGCTCAACCTTTTTGTATTTTATGTTTAAAAGGTGTTACCAGTCATCATAAGTGTACGCGTAATTGTTTAGCTTGTAACAGCACTGAATGTGAAGAATTTAAGATGTCATTACAGCAGCCTACAAAACAATGTTGTTGTTGCTTGAGATACTTTTATGGACCACAATGTTTTAAAAAACATCTGGAAAATGCGACTTGTCTAGATTTACGATATTGCAGCGTGTGTTATCAATATAAACAACCAAAGCATATATGCTTTACTAAATATTGTAGATACTGTAAATCAAATCAGGAGTTTAACCATCAATGTTTTATTCAGAAATATGATCCTATGAGAAGAAATAAACGTGGTGTACCTCGACCACCTGCAGGGCGTGTGTGGTATTTTGATTATGAGTGTTTAGTGAAAGAGAGTGATAATATTCATCAACCAAATCTGGTTATTGTTCAAGATAAGGATAATAAAATAGAAAAAATATTTGACGGTGGTGAGGATACCAATCATATTTCTTGCGAATGGATTTTTGGTGAATTAATGGACGGTGTGTTGGGCGAAAAACATATTTTTGTAAGTCATTATGGACGCGGATATGATCATCATTTAGTGTTGCAGTGGTTGTTTAAAAATAATATGTGTCCTGAGATTATTTGGAATGGGCAAAAGATAATTACAATGAAAATAAACAATATAACTTTTACTGATTCTCATAATTTTTTACCGGTATCGCTGACAGCTTTACCTAAGACATTCAATTTAGAAGAGTTAAAGAAAGGTTATTTTCCGCATAAATTTAATCGTTTAGAGAATCAAGATTACGAGGGAGAGTTGCCGGCTTTGGAATTTTACGAACCTGATATGAAAAAAACAGCATACGAACGTCAAAGTCTAATGGATTGGCATGCCCAACAGATTGGAAAAACTTTTAATTATAAAATAGAGTTGCGCGAATATTGTCAGTCTGATGTTGTCATTTTACGACAGGCGTGCTATGAATTTAGACGTATGACACGCAAAATGTTTAATATGGATCTTTTTTTACATGCTGTAACGTAGCCTTCATAGTGTCAAAAAGTATATTTTGCTCATTTTATGCCTTTAAACAGTATTGGTATAATACCTCCAGTGGGTTATTATCCGTTGAAAAAACGTTACAGTGAAAAGAGTATTAAATGGTTGGAATGGATAGCTCAATCAAAAGGAGTCAGTATATGTCACGCTTTAAATGGCAATGAAAAAAAGTTTGGAAATTTATATGTGGATGGATGGGATGAGGTGAATAGTTGTGCATATGAATTTATGGGATGCTATTTTCATGGTTGTCCACGTTGTTATAAACCACATAGTTTTAATAGAGTGAGCAATATTCCCATGCGTGACTTATACAATAAAACAATTCGATTGAAGGCGCGATTTGAAGGATATAAATCAAATTAAAGAGATAATTGTGAAGTGGGAGTGTGAATTAGAAGGTGAAATTCAAACAGACTTGATTATGCAACAGTTTTTTATCAATAATATTTATGGTTTGATGGGACTCCTCATTCCGAGGCAAGGTTTTTATGGGGGGACGTACGGCGCCAACACGCCTATATTACAAAGCAAAAATAGGGGAAAAAATTATGTACGTTGACTATGTTAGTTTATATCCGACAGTTAATAAATATGACATCATGCCTGTAGTACATCCTCAAATTTTACATACAACTAATTATGAAGGTGACAGTAAATATTTTGGCATGGTAAAGTGTGTGGTAGTTCCTCCGTTTAAATTATATCATCCTGTGCTACCATTTCGATGTAAAAATAAATTAATGTTTCCCTTATGTTGCGGGTGTTGTTTACAAAACCCACTTGACGGTAAATGTAACCATCCGCATTTTTCAAGGGCTATTAGCGGTACTTGGACAACAATCGAAGTAGATGAGGCAGTCAAACGTGGTTATCAGGTGATAAAAATATACAAAATTTGGCATTATGAAAAATGGATGAAAGGTTTATTTGCTAAATACGTGGATGCTTTACTTAAGATTAAGCAGGAATCATCGGGATGGCCTTCTTGGGTTCGGTGTGAAGCAGATAAATTAAATTATATAAAAAATTATGAACAGGTAGAAGGTATTAAGTTGGAAAAAGTTGAAAAAAATGTGGAAATGAGGGCTATTGCCAAATTTTGTTTTAATTCTTTATGGGGAAAATTTGCTCAACGTGAAGATTTACCTGTTACAGTGGTGGTAAACGATTATATAACACTTGTTGATCTTTTAAATAGCGACGATAAAACGATTACCGACACAAAATTAGTCAAAGAAAATAACATGTTGGTGACATATAAACCTTTGGTGGAAGTGAAAGGGATTTCTGCCAAAAACTAATTTTGTTATAGCTGCCTATACGACAGCTTGTGCTAGATTAAGGTTACAACTTTTATTGGATATAGTAGGAGAAAACTTGCTTTACATGGATTCAGATAGTTTAATATACATAGTACCACGTGGAATGGAAGATCCTTTGAAATGGATGATTAGCGAAAATTTGGGAAAATTAACTGATGAAATCGGTAGTAAATACCCCCCGTCTACAGGTTGTAGTAAAGATGAGGAGAAGAAAAAAGTTTATATTACAAAATTTGTGTGTGGTAGTCCAAAAAATTACGGTTATAAATTGAGTAATGGGGAAGAATCGTGGAAGGTAAGAGGAATAAATATGAATTTTAGCACGAATGCTGATATAAATTATCGCCTTATTAAAAGCATGGTATGTCAAAAAATGATGAGTGAAAAGGAGAGAAAAGGGTTGGTGATAAGATAAAGGTGAAACAGTTTAACATTAAAAAATGCAAATATACTGGAGATTTAAAAAGTCAAGTTTGTGATAAAATGTATCAGATAGTATTTGATAAAGCCTATGTAGATGGTCAATTAAAGGCTTGGCCTTTTGGTTACTGATTGATTAATTTTTTGCTTAATATAAACAACAACAATGCCATTATTAAAGAAAAAGAAAAGATTACGTCATCAGACATTAGAAAGAAAATGGAATTCACAATATTATGATACAACACATCCGTACAGTTTGAAGTCTATTGAGCGTTTTAGAAAGTATATACGTCAACCAAATACAAAACGGTTTCAACAGTGGACACTTCAACAATACCCTTACAGTTTGTTAAAGCAAGTTAAACATAAATTTCCGCGTAATAAAACTCACACTATTGGTATTGACGATTTATGGCAAGCAGATATTTTGGATATGCAAGGCTATTCTCAATACAATAATAAATTTAGATATATTCTGACTGTTATTGATGTTTTCTCATAATATGCATGGGCAAGACCGTTACTGACTAAAGGGGCTGTAGAGGTGTGCAAAAATATAGGTAAAATTTTTACCGATAATCATAGTGCACCTGCTAATTTTCATACTGCTAAAGGAAATTATATATACAAAAGAAAAAAAACAATAATATTGGCGGGTGGAAGGTGAGAGCTACATATCCTCCACGTATACAAGAAACAGCAGTATTTGTGCATACCGACATTATTCAACATCAGTACGTCGGCGATATGCAGGCTCAATTATTACAAATTGTCCCTATAAATATGCAGCGTCAAAACAATTTTGTTCATTTTCTTTATAACGAGACACAGTATGTTCCCGAATGTTGGGATACTTTTCAAACTATAAAAATTGATTTACGTACCTATTTTGGAAGTTGATTTAATTTTGAAGACGGTAACAGTCAAATCAAACTGCATTTTAAACCTGTTATTAAGAATAAATAAATAAAAAAAAGTTTTTTTGTTAATATGGCAACAAAAACAAAAAATTATGCCGGTGGTGATAAATTAATGTGTTATTATATGAAACAGTGTCATCAATGTCAAAGAGGTTAGGGGAATTATCGTCCTGCATTTTATGCAGGTGTTTGTTTTCAACGTGGGCGAGGATTCGGTAGTTTTTTTCAAACATTTTTAGGTGGATACGTTCTTTAGTTAAACCTATGGTTCGAACAGTAGGGAGAGAATAGGGCAGGGCCGGTATTAACACCTTAGAAGATGCAATAGATGGTAGAAATATTGGTGAAGCCGGAAAAGAGCACTTTAAAAAAGCAGGATCGTCACTACTCAGACATGCTGTCAATGCTATGGGTACAAAATTTATGGGAGGTAATATGACAGGATTACCTTTAGGAATACTGCCTGGCAGAATGGAAAATTTAACTAGAACATGATTTAGGGGAATTAAATCATCTTCTGCGGTATCACCACATATACGTTCTAAATCTCGTAGTAGACGATGGGGTGGTAGATATGGTACGCCTAAAAAAATCTATAAAAAGCCAAAAAATACGAAAAAAAATTCCATAAAACGAGACATCTTTGGTCCTTTCAGACGTGGTGCGCGTAAGACCTTTTTTTAAACAAATTTTTTTATCATCATGCCTAAAAGAAAACGTAATATTAACAATGAAAATAGTACCAAACATTCAAAAGAAAATGACGTAATTTATGACGATAGATTAGACCTATTCGACGATGAAAAAGGTATTGTGGAATATCAAGAAATTCAGGAGCGTTTGGAGGAGGAATTATTACCTCAAGCCCCGCCAAACAATTCTCCTACCATTGATTTTTTAATTCCCGCAGATTTAGATTTCTTCTTGGATTTTATTAAACCCCGTCTAAGAATTAAGGGACGCGTAGTAAAAGCAAATGGAAATGACTTAGATGAAACCGATGTGGTAACCCCTACTAATAATATTGGATCTTGTTTGTTTAGTCAAATGGAATTAAGTATTAACGGCTGCCTAATTAAAACGGCCAGTAACCTATATCCTTATAAATGTTACTTTGAAAATTTGTTAAATTTTGACGACGGGTTAATAAAAAGTAAAGGACTATAGCAGGGTTTTATACCTGATGCAAATGGGGTTAATGACGTTTACGCACCAAACGCTGACAGGTGTACGACCGCTACCAAAAATTTAAACGCCAATATAGCTTTAACAAAAAATTACAACATGGTTGTTCCATTACATTTGGATCTATCATGCTGCGGAAAATTAATGCCTAATCTTATTCAAACACGTCTTAAATTAACACATAGTAAACCTGAATTTTATTTAAATTTCAATCTGGTCAAAGGAGGTTACCAATTTAAGATTGACGACATTGTGTTGCTATATAACAAATACAGGCCAGATAATGCAATTTTATATCAATATGCTAAACTGTTGCAACGTCCAATGCTGTTTGGACAATTTTCTTTTGCGTTTCCTGACATTCGTGTGGGATCGCACTCCATCGCCAAGGATTCTCTGTCTTTTGTACTCAACGACCCTTTTAACGGTAAAGTGCCATACAGTTTTGTCTGTGCTTTTGTAACCCATGAAGCTTTAAATGGTACTCCTGGCAAAAACCCTTTTAATTTTCATCTTTGTAGTTTAAAAGATCTGACGGCAACCGTAGACAGCAGAATAACGCAATGCGGAATTAAAAATTTTGACTTTGCTAATGATGATTTTGTAGAAGGATACATGTCGATTTTAAATAATGTAGATGCTGGTACCGCTTCTACGCCTGCTCCCATTATTACGCGTCAAAATTATGCCAAAGGATATACCATAATAGTGTTTGATTTTACCAATAATAATGCCGGTAGCGACTTGACGCAGCCCAATCAATCCGGTGTTTTAAAATTAAACGGACACTTTACCGTTAAATTAGCTTAAAATATGCAAATGATATATTACTGCATGTTTAGTCAAAAAATGTACATTAATCGTAATCGCCAGGTTAGTGTCGTCAACTCTAATGCTTAACGAAAGAAAAATATGGATACTTTCACTTTGGATAAATGTATGAACAAAATATTATTTACCACCAGCGGTAAAGGTTGCTTTTTAGGAGTACTTCCTGCTAACCATTTAGAGTGCATAAATAAACCATTTAAGGGTATGAGCATAATTTTAAATACAGATGAAGACAATAAAGGCGGTCAACATTGAGTTTGTTTCTACGTTAACGAACATATGCAAGGAGAATTTTTTGACTCTTTTGGCAACTCTCCATCGTTTTATCACCTATATTGGCAACAATGGTTTGAAAAACACTTTCAAAAAAATATCTTAATTAATCCTCATATATTACAGAGTCCAATTAGTTTTGAATGCGGGGCTCATTGTTTGTTTAACCGATATAAAAAAATTATTCCTACACATATTTTAAATTGTTTATACACAATGGATTTAAGTTTAAACAATGAAATGGTAACAAAAATGTTATATAAAAAATATGATCCTCATAATGTTAAATCAACAACATTGTCGACATTAAAACAAAGTTGTACATGCTTTAAAAACTGTTCATTTTGTAATAAATCAAAATAGGGTACACATAAAATTTTTTTACTACGTCATTGTAACGTGAACGATATTATAGCTAAGTAATTTAATACTCATGTTTGAACAACATCGTGTTTCTCTTAACACTTTTACTTCTTTAACTACCTCCTCTTCCTCTCCTTCTGTATCACCCGCTGTGCGTTAACATTACAATAACAAAATGTGTTTTTAAAAATTAAGTGGTTTAGTAGTTATTCATCATGACATTAATAGATTACTACAGTTTTCACATGTGTTATATAGGAGGTAGTTGGAGGGGAGGAGGGAGAAGCAAGAAATAATTGAAAAACCTTTTAACCTTTTTTTTGACACCTCTTAAATTAATCATTTTAAATTTACGGTTGTAGTTATCTATTGGATATTTCTTCTAAAGTAAATAAAAAGCACCCTATTACCCCCCTTAACTTCAAAAATTTTAGCAATAAAAAGCCACACACACTGCACGTTTAATAATCATTTATTTTATAACGTTTAAAAGCGTAACAACTCTCTCTTAAGAAAAATGTTTTTTTTAAAAAAGTCAAACAACAAATAAATGAATGGCAAATATAATTATACGCCACAAAATGTGACTGGATCTTCAATCCTACGGCCGATTGTTGACTCAACAATTTGGTGGCGGCGAAAACGGATGTTATACTACACCCGCTAACAAACTTTATCAATCCGTCAGTGATATGGAGGGTCAAAATGCTGGCTATAAAATATTTGGATATAATCGAGGTTTAAAAGTCTATACCTATCAGCAACGAAAATTCCTGGAGTTAAGAGCCTTGGAATGTGTTTTCAATTCAGCCACAAGTATGGGTGATGTTGTGCCTTGTCAAAGTGGATGGTTTACGAGTCTAAACTTTACCCAAGAAAGTTGGGTACAATTAAAACAGCTGATACCCTTGATCGACCAAGCTTTTGCCATGCTGGATCCTAATGAAAACAAAGGCGGACCACGTACAACCCAGGCCATGCAGTTTATATTTACTAACAGCGCCGACCAAAACGATGAAGAGGAGGAGGAAAATCTACCACCTTTAAAATCCCACCAGCCAACACAAACAGTTCGATATCAACCTTTAGATGCCGCCGCTACTACAAACAAAATTTTATCTGATGCTGACACTGCAAGTCTGCCAGATGACGAGGATGATAAAGGTTATGGAATAGCAGCACCACCAACAAAAACAAATCATAATGATGATAATCAACAACAATCTAAGAAAAGTTTTAACAGTAAGAAGAAAAGCGCCCCTCCTGTTGCTCGTGTAAAACCATATTCGGTAGAAAAAAAGTTAATCACCACCAATATTGTGAACGGTAGAGGTGCTTCTACATCTTCTTTGTTGGGAGGGTCATCATCGACTTCTAGAGGAGAAAATCGTAATCGCTGTTATACAGCCTCTATTCGTCATGTTACCAACAACAACAACAATCCGGAAGTCATCACTATCAATGATGATTAATTATTTAACTAGTTTCTCATTTTTTAAAAATAATAAGCAATATGTCAATTAAATAATTATGTAAACGAGTATTTAAAAAAAAATTCATATTATTAAATAAAAAATATGTTTTTTTAAAAAATAAAAAGTTTTTGTTTTTATTTTTTTTGCTTGTTGATATTATAAATAGAAGGTGTAAAAGTCTAATTATACCATTTTACAATTTAGTCTAGGAGAAGGCGATTTAATTTTTTTAAAAAAACATTATGTAAAAAATTAGCAAAAAAAACATGTATTACTTTTTAGATAAAAAATATGACGTAAAATTATTACATCCTTTTACTTGCATTTTTGCCGGATCTACAGGATGTGGTAAAATGGTATTTTTAAGAAATTTTTACGTAAATCAAATAAAATGATTTCACCGCCTCCTGATAAACTCATTATATGCTATGGTAAATATCAACCTTTATACGACAATAAACCAGTTTGGGACAATTTTAAAAAAGTACAATTACACGAAGGTTTGTTGGATGAAATTCCTAGAAATGATGATAAACAGCTAAAAACTCTAATTGTTATTGACGATTTGATGATCGAGTGTCAATCTAATAAATTTATTTCAAATATGTTTACAAAAGGAAGTCATCATGACAATATAAGTGTCATTCTTTTTAATCAAAATTTATTTCTTAGAGGTAACGAAAGTTGCACAATTAGTTTAAATACAAAATATTTTTTTCTATTCAAAAGTCCACGTGACAGCAAACAATGTCGCCATTTGGTCAACAGGTAGAAAGCATATCGGCCAAAGAATTTGAAGAGGCATATATAGATGCCACACGTCAGGGTTACACCTATTTATTTCTAGATTTCATGCCCAACACACCTACCTGTGTAAGGTATCTGAGTAAAATTTTACCTGGTGAAGAAACTGTTGCCTATTTAGGAGAAGCTTTCTATCAGGGGTTACTTAATGAAATAAAAGAAAATTAAACATCATCATGCTGCCTAACATTTTAGAAAATATTTATACGCGCGTTGGCGTGGGCGGTAGTAGTTCATCCTCAACAAATGTTGATAATGGTGAAATATTACCCGTTAACTTTGACACACCAGCAGGTAGTACAACCAGTACCAATAAAATTATGTCAAATAATAATAATGTACAACAACAAAAAGAACCACAAACATTTAAAAAGTATTTAAAGAATTGCACCACACTATTTGCCTTAGTTGTCACCTTGACATTGGAGATTTTATTTCTTGTTCAACTAATTAAAGCAGTTCAAAGTGGCGGAGGACTTAATCAAGAAGAGGTTAATCATCTTAAAAAAACCATCCATTCCCTCAAATTAGTAAGAGAACAACATTATCAACCCTATCAATTTATAACCTCATACGCCCTACCCCTATTAAACGCAAACAATTATGGCTGCCCATCGTCGGCCACATGCAAGACGTCACCTACAAACGAAGAGAAAAAAGAAGAAATCTTCTCAACGACGTCATCTAACCTCCCACTCTCTACACCCGCCGCCGCCGCCACGTCGCCGCCGCTGCCATTGGGGGGTGAGGGTTTTAACTTCGATGAAAGGTGAATCACAACACCCTCCCTTCCGCCAATCAGCACCCCTACAGGAATTATAAATATTACGATGTCTCAAAAACCAACCTGAACAACAGGCCGTCTATTGTCAACGTTTATCACCTGCTGCCGTAGATAAAATGTCAGAATTTTGTCTTAATTATTGTAACAAATATATGGGTAAAAAAAGGTTTAAGTCGTTTACATAAATATAGCAAAATTATTCGACATTTATCAGAACCAAAGTTGTCATGTCCTCAGAAACGTCAACTAATGTCACAGCATGGAGGTTTCATAGGTCCCTTAATAGGTATTTTAGGTCCTGCCATCGCTAGTTTAGCTTCATCGCTTTTTCCAACACATTAATTAAATAATTAAAAAATATGGTACGTAAAATGATGCTTGTGGATGTAGAGGATTACAGAAAATTATGACAACATTCCCCGCAACTTTTAACACCTTCCGACAACATGCATAATAAAAAAGAAGAATTAGAGGAAACAACATCAGCAACAAATTTACGAAAATTCGTAAACCCTACCGTCAATTTAGGTGTTACTCCCTCACCCCTAGAACAGATACTTTATAAAACACAACTACAAATTTTAGGAAAAAAAATCTAAATTACCTTTACATCATCGCATGCGGCAGTACCACGAACTAGTGGAAAAATTTAATCAAATACTCGACAATTGCGTCAAAATGAACATATTTTAACGTCAATAATACCTTCAACAACAGCAAGTGAAGAGCAAGCAGCACCACTTAACACCACATTTAACACGCTAGAAAATGCGCATCCATCTCCGCCGCCAAATATTTACTCTACAACCCTACCATCCACTTTCGCAACAACATCAGCAACTTCTCGAAAAAAAAGAAAAAAAAGAAGAAGAAATCCGTTGAAATCCTTCTTACACCCATACCTTTACCGTTATCACTGGACAGCTCTGTATCGTCGTTACCTTCAACATCACAACAATCCATCGCCGCTAAATCAGTATCACCACTCGCAACTCATACACGTAGCAAAACTAAACTTAAACAACAACAACAACAAAAGATAAAACAAAAAGGTAGACAAGGTCTAAAACAACTTTTTGGACGACGAAAACCCTTTGTACCTACTAAAAAATGGCTAATTTATAATAATCAAAAATAATATTTTTTTGGGGGAATATAATTTTTTATTTTGTTAAGTTAATGATAATGAGGATACATGATGTTTTTTTTATTAAATGTATAAAAAAATTGATAATAATAAAGAATTATATTTTTTCTTATATAAAATGTGTTATTGCGTATTATTATTATTTTTAATACAAACAAATAAATCAAATATAATAATCATCGGATGCATGAAATAAAAAATAAAAAGCAAATTTAGTACACAAATATATATATATAGTAAACGAATGTATACATTAATTGTCAATTATCAATTGTCGTCATTTCTTCTTCGTTTCTCCTGACTATTATCGCCACCTTTTTATAAGGTTTACTCCAAGGTTCGTCATATGATAATTTCTCTGATATTGATGGCGACAAGGGAGGAGAAGGAACATTTAAAGATGTAGTAACATTATTTCGATTATTACCCCCGCCAACATTTCCTGTAGTATTTTCACCACCAGTTGACATATTTAGAGGAGTAGGTAACCATGAAAGCACCTCATCTTCGGCTCATAAATTTGAGTTTTGCCCATCATCACTCCAATTATAATTCTCCAAATCAGGCCAATGATATCTATTTCCATCCACACTTTCTTCCACATCCTTTAACGTCGCCTTAAGTAGCTGCACCAGACTGCCAGATTCATAACAATGCAACCGCATATAATGATGAACACGTTGCATTATGAAAAATAACTCACCAGCCGTTAATCCACAATCCTTGAATTCTTCCAACAGCCTGTCATAATTTTCATACTCCTTACACAATTCGCTTATCATCTCCTCCACAGAACAACGTTCCTCCGGCATATTCAATTTGCTGTACATATTTTTCATAGAATTCTTCCACCAAATCGATAAAAATCGAGCGTATAAAAACGGCACATTTTCCGGCGGTATTATTGTATTCTCACCATTTCGCATACGGCCGTTGATCTCCGAAAATTTCATCCTCTACCTGCCAAAATAATTTTGCCAGATTATGGCAGATGATGCTGCCTCCACGTTTGACATTCGTGTAATCGTCACCTTCCTTGCAAATATAAAAAAACTCCTTAGCTTTCACCTGATATTGTAGTCACTTGTCCCAAGAATCCAACGGAACGCAATCGTGAACATCAAAAGACTGTATTATGCCGCCCTTATATCCGCACACCGTATATTTGTACATATTTCGAATTCTTAACCATTGACTTTGATCTTCTTTCTTGAAATACTCTTTATCGCTATGAAAATACGCGCTAACCACGATTAACGATTTAATTTTTAACCCATACGCTCTAATATTATCATTCGTTCTGTTGCTGCTAAAAGTTGTTGAATAAAATTTACTTTTTTCAGCCACCAACTCCAACATTTGATCGATTAATACAAAAACTAACAATATTAACAACTGCTGTGCTCTGCCAATTGTAATATCAAAATGATGTGGACCCATCAAAACGATACTCTTTATCTTACACTTATTCTTACACTATTAAACCTTTCTTCCTCTTTCTTTCTCCCCTCTCACATCACCAACCCCCCTTTTATTTATATTATCATCCATAAAAATTAAAATACCCTTATCCCATTTCGTTTTTCTTCTGTAGATATTTCAATAACACTTAGCTAACTGTCGTAAGGTTAAAAATATTTTTAACCTCACACATGTCAAAACGCTTTTAAACTTACCCCCTTTATATTTGTACATATTTATCCGTCAAAACAATATGTTAACAATTAACTTTTTTATCCTATTCTTAAAAAGTAATTTCACTATTTTTTTAAAAGTAAAATTCTCTTACCCTCTTTTTTTCTCCCATCAACACTTCACATCTACAAAACTATAAATTCAAAAATTGTTTACACTTTCACCTTATTTCAACGGATTTTACGTGATGTTAAACATCTTCCTCAGAAAAATACTTGTATAATTTCTAAAAAAAATTTCATTAACATCAGAATGGGCTTAGCTTAATGGTCAAGCATTTCCTCCAACCCGCTCAACTCCATACTCAGCTGGCTTAGATCTCTACTCCTCCATAACCTGTCACATTCCCCCTGGTGAAATTCGGCAAATCAACACCGGTATCGTTGTTCAATTACCTGAAAATTGTTATGGACATATAGCCGATCGAAGCGGATTAGCAGCACATAATGGTATTCACGTATTAGGGGGTGTAATCGAACACAATTACACCGGCGAAATCATCGTTATTCTAATAAATTTAGGAAAACAAAATTTTCTAATTAATCAAGGAGACAGTATCGCCCAACTTATATGCGTTTATACATGCATTATACCACACAACTATAATGCCCTTATTCTTCAAAGAAATACCTTTCGTGGTAAATGAGGACTGTCTTCTGGAATAGTTAACAACAACAAATGGGTACCCCCCATCAAAGTTTTACAGCAAAAAGAAATTGTCCAACCTATTCAAAATATAAAATTGGTAAGAAGACGCAACAACAAAAAAAGAAAATCTAACAACAACAACAAAATATCCAAAATTGAACAAAATAAAAAAGATAATGATAATGATGAACCTCTTGATTTATCACCCACTCAACAAAAACAGACAACATCCGAAAGTGAGAACAAAAATATCGACATCATTGATCTGCCAAATCTACAAGAACTGAGTAACTTCATTCAAGAAACACAACTATTTTAAAAATTTTTTCTTTTTTTAATAATACAAAAATATACAGGGTGATCAGAAACTTTAGGTACCCCATATGTGACGCCTATAGTGGCAAATTAAAAAGTACCAGTTTGACTGTTGTGTAAAACAGTCTTGAATGACCTCCAAAAAATGACATATGAGTCGTTCAGAAGCAACATTTTGCACTTAGACCACTACAGAATTGTCGATAGCTTTGGCAGGTCATATAGCGCCCTCTAAGAGTAATTGAGTAAATTTGCATTTACAATTTTTTTTATCATTAGCTCATAGAGGGCACTATATGAAATTTCAAAGCTATTTACAATTCCGAAGTGGTCCAAGTGCAAATGTCACTTAATTCAGTTTGCTCAACGACTCAAATATTCAAATTTAAACGATGCAGTTCAATCCACATTAATTTTACATATTGGAAAATCGCCAGAGGAAAAATTTTATTTATTAAACAATTTGAAATCTAAAAGTAATGCTTACAATTAAATAAACAACTAATTTTTAAAAAAAAAAACTGAACTGTGTTTATCTTTGCTAATTTTATCTTGATTTAATTGTTTTTATGTGACAAAAGTTAATGTTTTTAATTGTGCTATATATGATGTGCTGTAATTCATATACAGGACAATTTTAGTTTTAAATTCACTTTTTATTTGTTTTCATTTTATGATTTTTTATTTTTATACACGGCATAGTTCAAAAAAACTTTTGTCAAAAAACAATAAATCAACATAAATCTGCAAAAATATCGATTAAATAATTATAAAAGTAATTGTAAACACAGATTATTATTTTTAACAAAAAAAATTTATTTATCATTCAATTGTAAACATTATTTTTAAATTTCAAATGGTTTATTTATAAACAACATTTTTCCTCAGGCAATGTTTCAATTCCAGTACTGTACTGTATATAAAATAAATTAATGTGGATCAAACTACGTCGTTTAAATTTGAATATTGGTCATTTTTATTTAATGGGTTTGAAGGCCATTTAAAGCTGTTATACTCAGCAGCAAAAATCGAACTTTTTTAATTTGCCACTAGAGGCGCCACTATGGGGTACCTAAAGTTTCTGATCACCCTGTATATACCAACGTAAAACATAACAAATATAATGTATAACCGCTTGTTATTATTATTTTTTTTCGTCAAAAACAAAATGTATAACCGCTTATTATTATTCATCGAATTAAAAATATTCGATAAAATTAAAATTGTTTATCGTATACTTTTTAAACGTTTGACAAACGCTCTTAGGTAACCATTCAGGAAATTGAGTTCAATTCTTAAGCAAAGCTATATTACATAAATCTTGTAATGACATTAACGATGTAAGTTTCCTTTCCATTACTCAATTTATAACCATAATTTTTTGGTCCTTTGCACACAAATTCAGTTATATAAACCTCCTTTTTTTCTTGTGCATATTTACTACCAATTTTGTCAATTAATTGATCTAAATTTTCACCAATCATACCCTTTAAAGGATCTTGCATCCCCACAGGTACAACATATATCAGACTGTCGGTATCCATGTACAATGAATTTTCACCCACTACATCCAACAATGTTTGCAATCATAATCTAGCACAGGCTGTAGTATATGCTGCAATAATCAAATTTGTTTTACCCGACACTCCTGACATTTCTACTAACAGCTTATAGGTAACCAGCATTTAATTTTCATTCACTATCTTTGCATCACTCACCTGTTAATAACTGTTGCATAAAGCAATTATTCACCTGATTAAAAATGTCAGGTTTATAACAGCGAGGACAACCATGAAAAAAGCAAACCCATAAATTCATACACCACAGCATTATCCTTGTCCCATCCATCCACATACATTCTACCAAAACATTTCCTCCTCCATTTAAAGCATGTTGTATATCAATTTGTTTTGATTGACTTAGCCATTCTAACCATTTAATGGCCTTTTTTCTGAATCTTTTTTGTAGCTGAACAATAGTAACCCATCAAGGGGGGTATTATACCATTTCTATATAAAGGCATATAATGAGCCAAATAAACTTTTTGACAATAAGACAGCAGAGTCACGCCATGCAAAAAGGGATCCATTTCAAACACTTTGCTAGTCATATGCCTAAATTCATTACAAACCTGGCACAAAATCATCACATCTGATAGGCAAGAATCTATGAGTTCCCTTTTAAAATCAAAAATATTATACATCTGTTGATCATTTGAATCCTGACCAGCCTTAAATATCTTTTCCTCCAAATTATCTTCAGACTCACTAAACACTCACGATCAAAGTACCACACACGCACGGTAAGTGGTTTGGGGGTACCTTGTCTATCTTTTCTTAGATGATCATATTTCTGTATATAACACAAATGCTCAAAAGGCTGCATTTTTTTACAATATTGACACTTTCTACTAAAACAAATGAGATGCGTTGCATCACTTTCTTTCAGCTGGTAACAAACTTTGCAATATTTAATTGCTTGACATGTACCATTATTTAAATGCTGATCAAAACATGTTTGTCTAGAAAAATATCTAATACAAAACCGACATTTTAATAATGGAGTGTGCAGTATAGCTTTAAAATCTTTACACTGCAAACTCTTACAGGCTAAACAACTTCTGATGCAATGATGATTTCCACTTACCCCCTTTAGACTCACCCAAAAATCTTGATTCAATTCCACCAGATATATTTGATATTCTTCTGCCAGATAATCAGCAAAACGTTGAACTTCCTTCAAGCCGCATGATTCAAGCACCTTTACACCTGCTTGATAACATAATTTTTGAGCCTGCATAGTTTTATAATTAATAATGTATTTAATTTTTCTAAATTTTCCATATTGTATTTGGCGCTCTTCACCTTGAAATTGGCGATAATGCGCTTTCTCAATACCCACCACTATAGCTGTAGCGCAACACATAACATCTTTATTTTTGATAAAAACAATAGCATTACTGCGCTTTTCATTTCGAATCCATTCATGCACATTATTCACATATCTTTTTTGTAGAATATTTCTAATTCCTCCTCGCCTAGATCCACCGCGTGGCGACATACACGTTTTCATAAGCAATAAGCTAATATTTCCAGACATTACATTTAAAATTTTCATTGAAATTCTGAACATTAATTATGGTATCTAACAATAAGTTTCCAGTTAAACGTTCACGATTTAAAAAAGCTAAATTGACAGGATTTTTCAGTTCTGCACTGTGTAAACAGAAACGCATGCATATATCATTGTTCAAATGTTTATTGTCATCAACTATATCTTCTTTTAAATTGGCAAATTTATCAAATAAACGATTAAATATTTTTTCAATTTTATAATTGAATTTTTCCACCAATATATTTTCCAACTTTTTAAATATAACCTCACCTCCCATTTCATCAATCTTAAAAATTTTATTTTTTTTAAGTTGATAATTTACAATATTAAAATATTTATCAGTTAACGCCACCTTCTCATCGCTTTCCTCCTCATTCTGCTGATTAATGCGCGATTTAAATGCCATATTCTGTTGCTTAATTTAATATGCACATTATATTCTATATGTTTTTACTAGCTATCAGACACTCACAATAACCAAAACAATTCATTTCTAATGATTTAAAATCATCTCATTTTATTTAATTTATCATTGTCATTCTCAAATTTAAATACTTTACATTCTGCAATTTTTTTAGTGTTTGCAATACAACCTGAACATTTATTCCTGCAATAGACGAATTTTGAGGAATTACATTAAATGGCTTTTGCGAAACTAAATACGGCTTTCCTTCCAAACATTCACAAAAAGGCGTAAATTTTTGTAAAGGTTGCATAGGGGTAGGAAGAAGCGAACCACTTGCCATTGGAGGAGAAGGATATAGAGAAGAAATCATAACAATCATAACAAATCATAACAAATCATAACAACTGCTGGTAGACTATTGTTTTTATAACACAACAAGCAGCTGTTGTTGACAATCCAAAGTCTTTTTAGTGAACTCCTGCAAGCAGCACATAAAAAAACTAAATATTTATTTTCCAAATTATCACCTACTCCAATATATTAACTTACCATATCTTTATCTTCACTAGCACATTCAGCACCTACTATACCATTAGTATTATCCAAATGTTGAGTTACTAAAAAAAAACTTATATTTTTTAAAAAAAATATTAATACAGGGTGTCCCAGAACTCTGCGGAAAAAAAACGTATTTTAGAGGGTCCTAAACTACCTAAACAATAAGTTTTTGGTAGAAAGTCAATTTTGTTGCAAGTTGTTTACAGTAAGTGTTCAAAGTGGCTACCATTGTGCAATTATGCATGCTGCCCAACACCAATGCAGTGATTATCTAACTCTTTCAAAGACCCCTGCCATTTCCTGTACATCTCCAACAGCTACTGCAAGTCTGGCTCTTGCCAGAAGATCCCCAACAGAGTCAACAGGAGTTGCATACACTTGAGTTTTGATGTGTCCCCACAAAAAAATAATCAATTGGTGCCAAATCAGATCATCCTGGTGCCCAAGCAATGGATCATCTTTTGCCAATTCAGTGGTCCCCAAAGGTGGCATTCAAATTTGCTCATACATTCAAACTGAAATGTGCTGGAGCTCCATGATGCTGAAACCACATCTATTTGTAAAACAATTGCATAAGTATGTCCTGTCAACCAATGTGGAAGCAAGTATGGCCCAATCATTGATGATGCCTGCCCACACATTTACCAAAAATAGCTGTTGGAATGATTTTGGTTGTACACTGTGAGGATTCAGATTACTCCAAAGATGAACACTGAAAATTAGGAACACCTTCTCTAACCCTTCTACCACCAAGTGTTTTTGTACCTTCATTTACTAGGGTGGGGTATCATAGATACCCCCAATAAATAATTATAATTTTTATAATTTTTTTTCATATTCTTCTTTTCTACACTGTCCTCTACACAAAACAACTTCAAGTTTTTCTTTAAAATTTATATTTATGCTAATGTAACAGTTTCAAAATTTAAAATTTCAAAATGTAAAGAGGAACTTGTTGTAACAAGAGGACCTCTGTGACCTTGAAATCGTTGCTTTGCATGTAATCAATAGGGAAAACATATTGTACATAACCTACCAAGTGGGGTATTTCAAATACCCCATGCTAATTATTCTAAATAAAACTAAATTTATTCATTATTTTCTACAACAATTTTGTATGTCTTCTTAATTGAATAAAAGACAAATACCTAAATTTACAGAAAAAATATTTATTATGAAATTTCAAGAAATTTGCTGAAAAGTGAAGGTGGGGTATCATAGATACCCACTTGGTGGTAGAAGGGCTAATGAATGTGGCTTCATCTGTGGTGGGGATATGAGCAGGCAAGTTGGGCTGGATAGCAGATTGTTGAAAAACCCATTGAGCAAATTGCAGACATCTAGGATAATCTTCATGGTTTAGTGATTGTACTTTCTGTAGATGGAAAAGATAAAGCTGTTCCTCATGAATACATTCTTACCAACATCCAATTGCTGTGAAACTTCCAACACTTGACTTTCTACCAAAAACTTATTTTGCTTGCCATTCGTTAATGGTTGACTTTGGACCCTGCATTTCTATGTAAAAAATGCTTAGTTTAGGACCCTCTAAAATACGTTTTTTTATTTCCACGGAGTTCTGGGACACCCTGTAGTTATTCAAACAAAAAATAATAAATTAAAAATTTAACGCATATATAATTAATTAATGGTAACATCAAACGTAAAGCTTCATTAGCTGAATCATCCACCCCTACATCTAATCTTTTATGATCTTTTTTTTCTCTCCGGCTAGTATTCCGTCGATATCATCACCATCATTTAATTCTCGAATTCTTTTATGAATTTCTGATTAATTGACAATGCCACCAGCAAATTTATCTTCACTCCTCAATAATTTAGGAAGTTTTAATAACTTATTATTTTGTTTAGAGATGGGCGGAATATAAGATATAGGGGGCATATCTACTCCCCCCATATCGGCCTGCCACCAATCAAAATTATCATAATTTTCCCAAACATTTTTTTCTTGACTAATGCATTCTTTGATGTCTTTCGATATATCCTTAATCAAATTTATCAAGTATCCAGATTTATAACATTGCGTTTGCATAATATAATGCACCCGTCTTATAAGAAAAAAAAGTTCAGCCGATGTCAAAGATATACCTTTAAATTCCTCCAAAAATGCGTCATAATTTTGGTATTTTTCTTTAAACATATTTATCATCTCTTCCATGTCACATTTTTCCTCAGGATTATTAAGCTTGCTATACGTACTTTGCATAAAAGTTTTCCACCAAATTGATATAAAACGAGCATAAAGATGGGGCATATTTTCTGGAGCTATAATATGTACCCCTTCATGCGATAAGCGACTGTATACATCCACCTCTAATATTTCTTCCAAATCTTTAAATAACTTGGTCAGATGAAAACAAATAATACCACCCTCCCAGGCCACATCAGTGTAAGCATTTCCATCTTG
The DNA here is from genome assembly GCA_013389785.1 of Helicorthomorpha holstii. Classification (NCBI taxonomy): domain Eukaryota; kingdom Metazoa; phylum Arthropoda; class Diplopoda; order Polydesmida; family Paradoxosomatidae; genus Helicorthomorpha; species Helicorthomorpha holstii. The sequence continues at coordinate 15,079 of JAAFCF010006479.1, read as the reverse complement.
ACACAGATAGAACAATTCATTACCTTTTATCTGGTATTGCAATCGCTTGTCCCATTTTTCTAATGGCAGACAGCTCTCAGCATCGAAACATTGAATAATCTCAGTCTTATTAGCGCACACGGCATAACGATACATACTGGTAATCTTCTCCCATCGCTCTTTATTTTGTTTCTTACATCTCAGCTCCCAGTCTCTTCTGCTATGACAAAATGGAGAAATAGGAGGCCGAACCTTCAAAACATAGGTCTGCCAATTATCGGAAGCCTGATTATACAAGTAACGTCCGTATACTTTGTTTTTCTCCGCCACCAAATCCAACATGTGATCAACCAACACAAAAACTAAAGATAACAGAAGCTGCTTAGCTCAGCAGAAATGCATTATTATATTTAACTTGATTAATTTAAATTTAAACCAACTTAACAAATATTCATAATATTTTTTACTTTGTTTTTTAAACTGAAGTACACCGCATACATATGATGCACTTAAAAATCCTTTAAATATTTTTTCCATTTTTATAGACTACTTATTACTATTCAAATAATTATTTTACAAATTAACTCCACCTTTTTTCCCATCTTTTATACATATCATATTTTATTTACTCACTTATAATTCTATAAATCTACCCCAACCGCCTTTATCATTTCGTAACTTAACACTTATTACTTTTAAAGTATCAAATTTCATTACACATAATTTTACAAAAACAATTATTTATTAATAAATGTGTATTTTTATATTTATATAACCCAACCACTTTTTATTTACAAATTTAACATCACCACACATCGAATAAAAACAATTTTTTTTTGAATATTTCTCACTTTTAAAAAAATTTCCATAAATTTTCAATTAGTATAAATTAAAGAGTTATGATCTCTTTTTTTCACACATTCAAAAAAGGCGCATACATTTGATAAATTGAATCCAACATAGTTATTATAATAATACGGCTTTAACTTTAGAATGGGCACTTCTTAACGGCCAAGCTTATCCTCCCACTCGCTCAACTCCTTAATCCGCCGGCTTAGATCTTTACTCGTCCATATCATGTCACATTCCCCCAGGTGAAATCAGACCCGTTAACACCGGTATTGTAATTTGACTACCCGAAAATGGTTATGGACGTATAGCTGATCGTAGTGGATTAGCTTTACATAGAGCCATTCACGTATTAGGTGGGGTCATCGATCAAGATTACACCGGTGAAATTATAGTAATATTGATAAATTTAAGCCTACAGACATTCAAAATTGAACCTGGAGATAGCATTGCCCAACTTTTATGCATATACACTTGCATAATTCCTCCCAAATATAATGCCCTTCTTCTCCAACGTCACACTGTACGTGGTAAACGAGCTTTCACTTTGGGTAAAACAATCTCCAAAAAAAATAAAATACTACCGGCCATCACCATAATGCAACAAACGAAAATGTTGCAGCCCACTCAAAATATGTAGCTGATTGAGCGCAAAAAAAGTCGATACTTTTCCGCTTCTGGCTTCAAAAAAAGTACCAACGGAAAACGCCAAAAAAATAAACAACAGGAAGTACCTGTGAATCTAAGTCTCAACAATAACAACAACGATGATGACAACAACAAAAAAATTAATAATTTGGCACCATCATCTATACCAGCTGTAGAAGAGACTTTACCTGACCTTCCAGTACATTTATTGCAAGACCTGGACAAATTTATTCAAGAATCACAAATACAAGATATGGACCAGTTTATTCAAGAATCTCAAATATTTTAATAAAAAAAAAGATTTAGACACATGTAGCATACTATTTTTTTTATTTTTATAAACATGTATTAAGCAACAAACAATAAAATAATATTTATTTATTTATTTAACCATCTTCTTCCGCATACACAATTGATCTATTATTAAATCCAAACTTTTTAAAATTTTCACACAATTTAGGTGGTAAATATTGAGCAAAATTAATTTCATTTTGAAATATATTTGCGTAAGATAATATTTGCAATGAAAGTAAACACTTGTAGGTATATATCTGTAATGAAGTCATTTCAATCTGACTGTATTCCACACCCCTCATATGACGAGCCACCTCCCGCATGCCAGTATAATTAAAATTTTTATCCACATTTTTATAATAATTGATCACCTTAGGTATGTATATATGATTAGCCATTACGCAACCATAATATCCCCCAATAGAGCAAGCAATAACCCGCAATACATTTAAAGCATCATCCGTAATATGCAACTCCGTCTTGACATTTACAACGGTACCCACATATGATGCAGTTCTCATATACAACACCATCCGATTTTCCAATGACAAAATACCCAGAAAGTTACTGTAAATGATATCACTTCTGCCCGTCTGCCTAAACTCCTGCGTTTAACCATTGTACAGCCACATAATGGTCAGAGGATCATCAATTCCCTGTATAACCAAGATATAGGCCAGATATCCCACCGAACACACATGCCTACCAATACAATTAACCTTTTTGTATGGTCAACGGTCTGGCAAGTTGAATATTTTGCACTTCACCATTGCTCAAAGATTTTAGTCTAGCCTGCCAACAGCTATCAGTAATGTCTCCCAAAGACAATAGCTTGTCTCCCACCACACACATAAATAGTGGATAAACGAACGGATTAGTCTTGGAAATAAAATTAACCCTTGACCGACTAGAATCTGATACATGTATAACCTCACAAGGTCCATGATATAATCTGCTGTCTGGCCTGTTATAATCCACCCACTCATGGTTAATCAATAAAAACAGTCTCAGTAAGCCATTCCCTGCATACGATGACAATGACCCATCCTATGAGGTGATGAGGTAAAATAATTAAATGTACGCTGATTAGTTTCCACCCCATATTCCAATATTCTGGGCGTAAAACACAAGGTATTTTGCATAGGAATACATATTTTACTGACTGAAGGTAAAGCAAATAAATTTCTTTTCAAATAATTCAAGCTATCATACTCCCATTCCATCAACTTTATCCAGGCCATGATAGCAAAAAATTACAGTTATATTCAATTTAAAAGAATAAGAACAAAAAATTAAGAACCACTTCACAACAAACCAATTATTCAAATGAAACATTTATAATTTCTTTAAAAAAATGTAATTACACTGTATACAACTCCTCCCCCTCACCTTGGACTTCAACTCTTAAAAGTGACTTTTGAGGGTGTCAACCATCGGTAGGAGGCATGAATTGGGGAAATGTCTTTAAAAAATGGGTGTGGTTGGAGTGTGGTTGGGCTGTGGTTGGGCATGTTTATGTTAATTAAGTTGATAAAAAGAGCTTGACAGAGATATCAAATTTCATTATACAGTGTAAAATATGGCCGGAAGACATCGCCAAATTGCGCGTTTTTTAAGAAAAAATCGACATTTAGGCATCACATTACATGAAACAAGCATCAAATTACATGAAATAAGCATCAAATTACATGAAATAAGCATCAAATTACATAACATAGGTGTCAAATTACAGGTTTAGTGGATAAAAAAGTGAGGAATTGTCAAGGTCACAGCCCTTGTGTCCCTAAGCCTCGCCCTTTTTGGAAATACTGCTCTGTGATTGGTTGAAATGAAAAAAAAGGAGGAATGGAGCTGTTTGATTGGTTTGACTTAGATTGTATTATAGCTACTTATTTAGTCTCATTTTAAGAATGGTTCCATATTAGATAATCGCACAGACTAACTTTTAAATTGAACTAAAATTTACTATGTATTTTTTATCTTGTGAAATTGAATAAATTGATCCACTGTAAAACAGCACTTTGCAGAAAACATTTCCGGTTGATCATCTGTGGCCATTCTCAACTATCCAAACAAATAAACACTCAACAATCTGCGTAAATTACATCAAAAATTAATGTTCAAATTGTTAATTAACTAATGAAAACAATAAAATCAATTAAAATTAGACCATCAATTACCTTGTTACTTTTACCAAAAATGTAATAATTCGTTGAAATGAAAATGCAAACTAAATGTTCTTTATAGCAGACGAATTAGACAATGACATCAACGTTTATTAAACAACCAAATAGGCGTGGAATTTAAAAATTTGTTAGTTTTTTTATAAAAAAAATACTTACTGTTTGTGTTATCGTTGATAATATGGTTGTCAATTTTGAAATGATGATTTAATAGATTTAAAATTGCGGTGCGTTTAGCGTTAAAATTTAAACAAGTAGCACATTCTTTTAATAAACACGCTTTTAAGTATCCCAAAATAAAATTGAACTTTTGAAACATATCTAGGAAGTTGTGTAGTATGTTTTCGTCGATATCGCATAAAGGCGGTATGTTAATAATTTCGATATCTGGTATTTTGTTGTTGGTGGAATGTTCCGTACTTTTTGAAAAAAAGTCATCTGCGGTATTCATATTTTTTAAAAATATTAAAAACAAGATTACGTATTTTTGTATAGATTAAACTTACTTAACTGCTTGCGCACTATTTTTAAGACACTGCAGTCAGTTATATAGCGTCTGCCAAAAGTATGTACTTGGTCATTGCAGCAATTTGTAATGTGAGGTCTTTTGAAATAGTAAGAGGGGGGTGTTTTGTTTAATAAAAGTAGTGTGAATGTTTTCGTTACCAATAGTTAAGTTGAAAAATAAGAAAGGGAACTGGGTGATGAATATAGACAGATGGGAGTTGAGTTAAAAATGAATATATATACAGGGTGTTTCTAAATTCATGGTCCAAACTGAAACTGGTGATAGAGGGACCTAAAATAAGATATTTGATCCAAAAAACCAAGGGTCCAAACCTTGCCGTTAAAAAGTCACAGGTAACCGATGCCCTAACTTTTAACATTCAATTGCCCATTGAGTTGGGTTTGCAATGAAGTAAGCAGGCAACACTGCATAACATCTAATTGATACTAAATGCAATAAACACTTAAGTTTGTCAACCTGTAACTTTTTAACGGTAAGCTTTAAACCCTTGGTTTTTTGGATCAAATATCTTATTTTAGGTCCCTCTATCACCAGTTTCAGTTTGGACCATTAATTTAGAAACACCCTGTATATACGAAGAGATTTGAATTGCACCAGTTGGTTAAAAACTTTTTTAAAAGAATCGACAAGTGTTTTAACGGCTACATACAATTTGGAAGTGGTAAGTGTCTTAAGATTTTTTCTATTTTTTAAAAAATAAAAGATAAAAAATAAAATTTTTTTAAAAAATTATTTTTTTATTTTAGACTTTATTTGATGCAAATTTATTGTATGATACAGAGGAATTATTAATCGATAATATTTTTTATACGAATTGTAATTAACGACAAGTATCATCAAATTTAAGTGTAAGTTACTTTTTTTTATTTTTTGAATTTTACCGCCAAAATATAAGTTAATTTTTAAAATAATTTTTACTTAAAAAATATCTAGATGGTGCAAATTAACCCGTCGTTATTCAATCAACCATGTTATGGCATAGAGAGGAGAGGTAGTCCTTTGGTGGTATTACCAGCAACATCATCATCATCATCGGTGCTTCTTTCAAATGGTTTAGAGTATCTTGCCTTGGCTTGTGAACAGCGTATGTATTTTTATCCCTCTTTAAAAAAAAAAAGAATTTATTTTTTATTGTTTACTAAAAAACAGTATCAAAGGAGCTTGTTGCTAGACCCTTATTCTCAACGGATGTGGTAAGTTTTTTTTTTGTTTTAAATTATATTTGAATATTTTTTATTATTTTTTCTTAATTTTTTGTAGGATTTTACTAAAAAAATTTGGATTGTCAATATAGGCAACAACAACAACAACAATATCATAGCCATTATCATCATCACCATTACCATCAAAACCAGCAAGAACAAGAGCAACAACAACAAGAATACCACCAACCTTCTACTAGTTAAACGTCATCATCATTACCACCACCCTTTAATTTATCGCCAATACGTCCATTACAAGCGTTTACTCCTTTTGGCGATTCTTTAGAAGGTACAGCGTACTTAATATCGCAAACAGCTTTAGAAGTTGTTCCAACCAAACCTCCTACTTCAGTGTTATATTTTGAAGTAGTTGGTAAAACGTTGAATCGCTATAGTGACGGAAAAGAATACATTACTGAACATAAAGTGCTTAAATTTGTGAAAGATTAAATAAAATAAATAAACTGTTTTTTAATTATTTTTTGACGATAAATAAAAACCTGTATATTAGTTATAAAATAATTAATTGTGTCATTAGTATACATACTTGCGTTGTTAAAAAGATGTATGATGAAATAAGTGAGGAGAATGAGGCGACGGTGACTGGCAAAAAACCTCCCGCTCATGATAATCAGCGACTTGGCATTGTCACTGAAGGTGGGAACATGGCGGTGACGTCAACAGCAGCAGCAGCTAGTGATAAATATTTTAAGATTATTAATTATGAGCATAAAACAAACAAAAATTTTAAAACCAATGAGATGAATGGGGAAGTTATTTTTTAAAATTTGGAAAAGATTTTACTTTAAAAGTTTAATCAAAAAATAGAAGCTGTTTTAAAACGTTTAATTGATAAATTTGCTGCTTTAAAAGAAGAAAAGGAGGAAATGAAAGTAAAATATCCAGATGTAAATATGCGTTTTTGTTTACAGAGTGCTGAGTTAAAAAATCCCGTAAAGATTGCATTTATAAATCGTGAACGACTGACCGGAAAATTGTTGTTGGATACGATAGTCAATATTCAAAATTCAAATGATAAATTAAATTTGACAGATGGAAAGTTACGTTTATTGCTTATGAAAACACGTATGCCCCCAAGGGGAGGGGCGCCGCCAAATGGTGTTACTTCTGTAAAGAAAAGAAATATAAAAAATGTGAGAACATGGATAAAGGATAAAAGTCGCAATAAATTTGTTGTTTTTATTGACAATACTGTGGATTTGATGTGTTGTGCAAGGGCTATAATAGTTGGAATTAAAAATGCTCATTATTGAGAACAAAAGTATATGGAATTTAAAAAAATCAAACAAAACATGAATTATCAAACTAAATGTGCCAAGGAGCTTTGTGACGAGGCCCGTGTAGCGTCAAACAAACCTTGTGGAGTAGAAGAAATTAAAAAATTTGCCAATTATTTAGGTAAAGAGTATCAAATTAATGTTATAGAATTGGAGGGTGATTTGAGGGTGACATTTACAACTTTAAATCCTTATTATAGGGAAAATCAAAAAAAAGTAAAATTTAGACTGTGGCTATTGTTAGATGATGGACATTATGATTGCATAGTTAATATATCTTCATTATATAGTGCTTGAACGTTTTGTATTTTATGTTTAAAAGGTGTTACCGGTCATCATAGGTGTACGCGTAATTGTTTAGCTTGTAACAGCACTGAATGTGAAGAATTTAAGATGTCATTACAGCAGCCTACAAAACAATGTAGTTGTTGCTTGAAATATTTTTATAGACCTCAATGTTTTAAAAAACATCTGGAAAATGCGACTTGTCTAGATTTACAATATTGCAGCATGTGTTATCAACATAAACAACCAAAGCATATATGCTTTACTAAATATTGTAGATACTGTAAAACAAATCAGGAGTTTAACCACCAATGTTTTATTCAGAAATATGATCCTATGAGAAGAAATAAACGTGGTGTACCTCGACCACCTGCAGGGCATGTGTGGTATTTTGATTATGAATGTTTAGTAAAAGAGAGTGATAATATTCATCAACCAAATCTGGTTATTGTTCAAGATGAGGATAATAAAATAGAAAAAATATTTAACGGTGGTGAGGATACCAATCATATTTTTTGCGAATGGATTTTTGGCGAATTAATAGAAGGTGTGTTGGGCAAAAACATATTTTTGTTAGTCATTATGGACGGGGATATGATCATCAATTAGTGCTGCAGTGGTTGTTTAAAAATAATTGTGTCTTGAGATTATTTGGATTGGGCAAAAGATAATTACAATGAAATTAAACAATATAACTTTTATCGATTCTCATAATTTTTACCGGTACCGCTGGCAGCTCTACCTAAGACATTCAATTTACAAGAGTTAAAGAAAGGTTTTTTTTCGCATAAATTTAATCGTTTAGAGAATTAAGATTACGAGGGAGGGTGGCCGTCTTTGGAATTTTATGAACCTAATATGAAAAAAACAGCATACGAACGTCAAAGTCTAATGGATTGGCATGCCCAACAGATTAGTAAAACTTTTAATTTAAAAATAGGGGTGCGCAAATATTGTCAGTCTGATGTTGTCATTTTACGACAGGCGTGCAATGAGTTTAGACGTATGACACGCGAAATGTTTAATATTGATCCTTTTTTACATGCTGTAATGTTGCCTTCATACTGTCAAAAAGTACATTTTGCTCATTTTATGCTATTAAATAGTATTGGTATAATACCTCCGGTGGGATATTATCCGTCGAAAAAATGTTACAGTGAAAAGAGTATTAAGTGGTTGGAATGGATAGCTCAATCAAAAGGAGTCAGTATATGTCACGCTTTAAATGGCTGTGAAAACAAATTTTGGAAATTTATATGTGGACGGATGGGATGAGGTGAATAGTTGTGCATATGAATTTATGGGATGTTATTTTCATGGTTGTCCACGTTGTTATAAACCACATAGTTTTAATAGAGTGAGCTTTATTCCCATGCGTGACTTATACAATAAAACAATTCGACGTTTGTGCGATTTGAAGGATATAAATCAAATTAAAGAGATAATTGTGAAGTGGGAGTGCGAATTAGAGGGTGAAATTCAAACAGACTTGATTATGCAACAGTTTTTTATCAATAATATTTACGATTTGATGGGACCCCTCATTCCGAGACAAGGTTTTTATGGGGGATGTACGGCGCCAACACGCCTATATTACCAGGCAAAAATAGTAGAAACAATTATGTACGTTGACTATGTTAATTTATATCAGACAGTTAAAAAATATGACATCATGCCTGTAGGACATCCTCAAATTTTACATCCAACTAATTATGAAGAAGACGGTAAATATTTTGGCATGGTAAAGTGTGTGGTAGTTCCTCCGCTTAAATTATATCATCCTGTTCTATCATTTCGATGTAAAAATAAATTAATGTTTTCCTTATGTTGTGCTTGTTGTTTACAAAACCCACCCGATGGTAAAAGTAACTATCCGCATTTTTCAAGGGCTATTAGCGGTACTTGGACAACAATCGAAATAGATGAGGCAGTCAAACGTGGTTATCAGGTGATAAAAGTATACGAAATTTGGCATTATGAAAAACGGATGAAAGGTTTATTTGCTAAATACGTGGATGCCTTACTTAAGATTAAGCAGGAATCTTCGGGATGGCCTTCTTGGGTTCGGTGTGAAGCAGATAAATTAAATTATATAAAAAATTATGAACAGGTAGAAGGTATTAAGTTGGAAAAAGTTGAAAAAAATGTGGGAAAGAAGGCTATTGCCAAATTTTGTCTTAATTCTTTATGGGGAAAATTTGCTCAACGTGAAGATTTACCTGTTACAGTGGTGGTGAAGGATTATATGACACTTGTTGATCTTTCAAATAGCGACGATAAAACAATTACCGACGCAAAATTAGTAAACGAAAATAACATGTTGGTGACATATAAACCTTTGGTGGAAGTGAAAGGGATTTTTGCAAAAACTAATTTAGTTATAGCTGCCTATACGACAGCTTGTGCTAGATTAAGGTTACAACTTTCATTGGATATAGTAGGAGAAAATTTGCTTTACATGGATACAGATAGTTTAATATACATAGTACCACGTGGAATGGAAGATCCTTTGAAAGGGATGATTGGCGAAAATTTGGGACAATTAACTGATGAAATCGGTAGTAAATACCCCCTGTCTACAGGTTGTAGTAAAGATGAGGAGAAAGAAGTTTATATTACGGAATTTGTGTGTGGCGGTCCAAAAAATTACGGTTATAAATTGATTAATGGGGAAGAATCGTGGAAGGTAAGAGGAATAAATATGAATTTTAGCACAAACGCAAATATAAATTATCAACTGATTAAAAGCATAGTATGTCAAAAAATGATAAGTAAAGAGGCAAAAAGGTTTGTTGGTGATAAGATAAAGGTAAAACAGTTTAACATTAAAAGTTGTAAATATACTGGTGATTTAAAAAGTCAAGTTTGTTATAAAACTTATCAGATAGTATTTGATAAAGCCTATGTAGTTGGTCAATTAAAGGCTTGGCCTTTTGGTTACTGATTAATTAATTTTTTGTTAATATAAAAAACAACAACAATGCCAGTTTTAAAGAAGAACAAGAAAAGATTACGTCATCAGACATTAGAAAGTAAATGGAATTCACAATATTATGATACAACACGTCCGTACAGTTTGGATTTTATTGAGCGTTTTAGAAAGTATATACGTCAACCAAATACGAAACGGTTTCAACAGTGGACACTTCAACAATACCCTTACAGTTTGTTAAAGCAAGTTAAACATAAATTTTTGCGTTATAAAACTCATGCTATTGGTATTGACGATTTATGGCAAGCAGATATCTTGGATATGCAAGGCTATTCTCAATATAATAATAAATTTAGATATATTCTGACTGTTATTGAAGATTTCTCAAAATATGCATGGGCAAGACCCTTACTGACTAAAGAGGCTATAGAGGTTTGCAAAAATATAAGTAAAATGTTTACCGATAATCATAGCGCACCTGCTAATTTTCATACTGATAAAGGAAAAGAATTTGAAAATAAACATGTACGCAAACTGATGAAAGATTATGGTGTAAACTTTTATACTTCGGTTTGCAATAAAAAAGCAGTAGTAGTGGAACGTTTTAATCGTACTCTAAGAATGAAATTACAAATGTACACCAGAAATAAAAACTCTTATTGTTATACGCAAATTTTACCAAAACTTATGGAGGGTTACAATAATACACCATCAAGGGTAACAGGAGTTGCCCCTACTAAAGTAAATACAAAAAATTAAAGTTTAGTTTATGAGAGATTATATGGAAAAAATCAGCGAATAAAAACCAAAAAACCTAATTTTAAAGTGGGGATAGTGTACGCTTATCTAGTTTAAAAGGAATATTTGATAAGGAAACTGATACACCCACTTGGACTGAGGAAATTTTCACTATTTATCAAGTAATTTTGTGTCATCCTTATCCCGTATATATAAAGTAATGGATAGTGAAGGTTAAAAAATAGGCGGCGTATACAACGAAGCTGAAATACAAAAAGTAGCAAAACCGACGTTAAAAACTTATTTTAAAATTGAAAAAATTCTACAGAGTAAAAAAGTGGAGAAACAGAAGAAATAGTTGGTGAAATAGTGGGGTTATCCCTCTAAAATGAATAGTTGGGTGGGTGAAAAAGATTTAAAAAATATATAAATAAGAAGTGTAAAGCATAGAACACATTCATAATGTTTTAGTGTTCAAATGGGAACCAATGTTCAAATGTTCCAGTGTTCAATTTATATTTTTATTTTGAAAAATAAAAATATAAATAAAAGAAATGGCTTTTAAAGAAGAAATTAGTCAAAACAGTTTCTACATGACTTTAACATCTAATTCATCGGTACAATATTATCCAAAAAATAAAGCTGGATCATTTACAGTGCCTTTGCCGGAAGGTGTCAAATTAGGTTCAACTAATTGGGAAGTAGGGTTGGTAGACATAATGTTTCCACATCGATGGGAAAATATAACGGCAGATGCTAATTCGCTTAATTATGCTTTCACTTTGCAACTTCCTCATGTTCGTTCTATTGTTTACATAACAAGTTACCTTTAAATCATGCGGCATACCAATTGAAAGAAAAAAGTCAATGGCAATCGAATACTAGTATTAGCATGCGGCTTGTAAATGTACATTTAGAGCAGTGGTTCCCAAACTTTTTGGCCTACCGCCCCCCTTTCCAGAAAAAATATTACTTAGCGCCCCCCTTACCACAAAAAAAGACTATTTAGCGCCCCCTGGAAGTGAATTTCAATAGGAAATATACATGTATACCAAATGCAACGATGACCATCACCGCCCCCCCTGGATAGCTCCAGCGCCCACAAGGGGGCGGTAGCGCCCACTTTGGGAATCACTGATTTAGAGGGTCAAACTTATATGAACAGTTATTTCTTAATTTATCGCAATAATCTAACAATACCGCCAGGATGTTATGATAGCGAAGAAATACTGGTAGAAAATTTAAATCTTATTGTATGGCAGGATATGGCAAATATTATTGAAAATCTTAACCGTGAAATTCTAGATTTTAAATTTAAAACGCATATGGTGGATACGTCCTTTAGTTGGATTTAGGTGGATAGGTCCTTTAGTTAAATCTTTGGTTTGAACCGTAGGGAGAGAATTGGGCAGGGCCAGTATTAACACCCTAGAAGATGGTAGAAATATTAGCGAAGCCTGAAAAGAGCACTTTCAAAAAGCAGGATCGTCACTACTCAGACGTGCTGTCAATGCCGTGGGTACAAAATTTATGGGAGGAAATATGACAGGATCACCTTTAGGAATACTGCCTGGCGGAATGGAAAATTTAACTAGAACACTATTAGGGGAATTAAATCATCTTCTGCGGTATCACCACGTATACGTTCTAAATCTCGTAGTAGACGACAGGGTGCCAGATATGGTATGGTTAAAAAAATCTATAAAAAGCCAAAAAATACGAAAAAAAATTCCATAAAACGAGATATCTTTGGTCCTATTAGACGTGGTGCATGTAAGACCATTTTTTAAAAAGTTTTTTTTCATCATGCCTAAAAAAATGTAATACCAACAATAAAAATAGTACTAAACATTCAAAAGAAAACGACGTAATTTGTGACGATAGATTAGATTTATTTGATAATGAAAAAAGTATTGTGAAATATCAAGAAATTCAGGAGCGTTTGGAGGTGGAATTATTACCTCAAGCCCCGCCAAACAATTCTCCTACCATCGATTTTTTATTTCCCTCAGATTTAGATTTATTCTTGGATTTCATTGAACCCTGTCTAAGAATTAAGGGATGCGTAGTAAAAGCAAATGGAAATGACTTAGATGAAACAGATGTGGTAACCCCTACTAATAATTTTGGATCTTGTTTGTTTAGTCAAATCAAATTAAGTATTAACGGCTGCCTAATTACAACGGCCAGTAACCTATATCCTTATAAATGTTACTTTGAAAATTTGTTAAATTTTGACGACGAGTTAATAAAAAGTAAAGGACTATTGCAGGGTTTTATACCTGATGCAAATAGGGTTAATGACGTTTACGCACCAAACGCTGACGGCTGTAAAACCGGTACCAAAAATTTAAACGCCAATATAGCTTTATCAAAAAATTACAACATGGTTGTTCCATTACATTTAGATCTATCACGCTGCGGAAAATTAATGCCTAATCTTATTCAAACACGTCTTAAATTAACACGTAGTAAACCCAAATTTTATTTAAATTACGATCCTGTCAAAGGAGGTTACCAATTTAAGATTGACGACATTGTGTTGCTATACAGGGTGTCCCAGAACTCCGCGGAAATAAAAAAACGTATTTAAGAGGGTCCTAAACTAAGCATTTTTTACATGGGAATGCAGGGTCCAAAGTCAACCATTAATGAATGGCATTTTTGGCAATTTGGGCAAAAGTGTTTATTATCTTCCTGCACGAAGGCTCTCATGTCTTTTAAAGTAATGTTGGCTGGTGGCATTATTGGAATGGGGGTAGGCAGTGATATGTGATAATCTTTGTTGTGCGAGGGCCCCATTGTTGTGGGGAGCATGCTTGCTCTGGTGCTATTTTCTGGAAATCTGCCCACCTTACATATTGGGATGCAACCTGGTACCTCCTTCCTGGGTATTCCTCCTATGCCTGGGTTCCATTCCTGCACATTCCTTGGGATGTGGTGTCCATGGATGGCTAACCCTTTACTTTCAATAGTTTGTTGTCCCCAGTTGTGGAAAGAGGTCTTTAATGATTCATTACCATTAGTTTCCACATGTTCTAATTGTTTTGTATTTACTCTGGTGTTGCTGATCATGTTTGTCACATCTTGCACTTGGGTATCTCTTTCACTAATTTCAGTATATGAAAGCATGGTATTACTTTTACTGCTACCCGCCAATAATTGATGACCGGGTGTCACTTCATTGCAGTTCTCATCCTTGTTCAAAACTGGGTTATCTGCACTGTTGTAAACTAATATATTGATTTGATGAGCATTATCCATAGGTAACCAGCAGTAACCAGCATCGGCCATTGTAGCTACCACTTCAGTGTTGTCTTGGGTCCCATTACCATTATCAGTTTTAGGAATGGTTACAACTTTTTCCAATAATTCCCCTGAAGTCAATGACCCATAGCCAGTGCTCTAATGATAATCAGGATCTTCTGCATTGTTCTTGTTTCCCTCTGAACAGTTATTCTTTAACATTGTGGTGTTCAGTGCCTTCTCTTTCATTGTGCCCTTTTAGGATGTAGCCGTTTTCTGTTCTTTTCCTTTTCCAGAGTCTTGTGCACTGGAACCATCTCTTACAATGTAGTACTCAGAATTACTTTTGATGACATTGGGATGTTGGTTTTGGACTGTAAGTGCGACAATTTCTTGGCCTTCTTGACTGGACTCCACAGTTTCTTTTAAGTTTTGCATTTGGCCAGTAAAGGCTTTGTCAGTGGAACCCACTGAGATGTTTTCCTCCTGAGATCCAGCAGCCAGATGATTGTTAAGTGAACCAATAACATGACCCTTTCCTGTTGGTTTTAAAATGTTACTGGTATTCTGCATTTCATCACTTAGAACTTTGTCAGTAGAACCCAATCGGGAGTTCTTATCTTGGGACCCAGTAACCAGTTGATTGTCAGTAGAACCCAATTGGGAGTTCTCATCTTGGGATCCAGTAACCAGTTGATTGTCAGCAGAACCCAATTGGGAGTTCTCATCTTGGGACCCAGTAACCAGTTGATTGTCAGTGTTCATGGCCTCATAGCTGCTGTGACCCATGGGTAAAGATTTTGTAAATTGACCATCATTTTCCACTTGTTGATTAAGCTAGATACTTGTTGATGGTGATAAATCTGTTTGCATAATAGTCTTATAGTCCTGCAGTG
>JAAFCF010006430.1:19652-39317 GCA_013389785.1 Helicorthomorpha holstii | reverse complement strand
AAACTTTTTCTGGTTTATCTTTTGTCAATGATAATTAATTATAAATAATTAATTATTATTTTGTTCATCTTTTGGTCACTTGAACTACCTTTTGTTTTGATGCCTTAGGTCACACTAGGTCTTCCAAAATATGCGTTACCCAGAAAAGGTGATTCGAGTCGATTCAACATATTAACCTTCAGTTAATATGTAAATTGTTTATTGAATCGTTTCAAATAAAGATCCGATGATCTTTAAATTGTGATTTATTCGAGAATTAGTCGCATACTAATTCTGTTTATTGCGGTTGTAACATTCCAGCGGAATGATGATTAAAATCGCGTTTTTGCATATGATGCATTACGCGTACATGTATGATTGATTACTCACTTGCTATATGTCTTTCAACAAATAAAGACCTACTTGGTGATATCAGAATTTTCTAGTTTTGAGTTTTTGCTTTAGATTTTAATTCTTAATCGCATGCGGCAAATTAGATTAAATAATTTAGCAATTAGTAACTATGATATAATTGATTATTTAAGTAGAGTAAGTCGAATTGAGATGATAACAACGTGAATTTTCACCCAATAAAGCATATTGAGTCGAAAACTCTTGCATCTGGAGTCTGCAGTGATTTCCTTTGTATTTGAACGCTATACGTTGTATCAGAGTAGCTAACTGATACGACGCATTACAATCAAATTACATCGGCAATTAATTGAGCAGAACGGGAAACTCCAACAATGGTTATGGGCCCAGGAGTAGTCCAACAACTTTCTTCGCGAATTTAAACCACGTTTTTGTAAAGATTGAAGAAACCAGCCTGATTTCAGCAGATTGCATCAGCCCTTATAGTGAGAAGTAAGGACTGCAGTGCGATAGCATCTTAGGACTATTTCTTCAACCACGTGCAACGTATTTCGCTATTTGTGAGCGAAATTTCAACCACGTGTTAGTGCTTTGTGTTTGTGGCAA
Source organism: Helicorthomorpha holstii (assembly GCA_013389785.1). Lineage (NCBI taxonomy): Eukaryota > Metazoa > Arthropoda > Diplopoda > Polydesmida > Paradoxosomatidae > Helicorthomorpha > Helicorthomorpha holstii. The sequence goes on along the minus strand of JAAFCF010006430.1, from coordinate 38,360 downwards.
TTTAATTATTGCATTTGTGTCAGTGTATCATTGAAAGTATATTTGGATTAAAGGATTCATAAAATGGGTGAGCCTGTTAAATATATTCAAGTAGAACAATTAGATGGTACCAATTATGCTACCTGGAAAGAACGAATTGAAGTTGTTCTTTCAGGTACTGATTGCTGGGGCTTCGTGGATGGGACCGAAAGGCCCATTTCCGAGGATGCCTCATACGAGGTACAGAAACGCTATGATCGCAGGAGACGTTCTGCATATATGACCATAGCAATGAATGTAACCCCGGATATTTTGCGCATGATTAAGCGCATGAAAAATCCCTGAGATGCCTGGGACAAATTGAAAAGGGCTTTCGAACCGACCACAAGGGCTAGGCGATGTGCCTTGCTAAGAGAGTTGGGGCTCATGCAAATGAATCCAGCCGAGTCAATTCAGTCGTTCATTACACGCGTGATAGATCTCGCCGAAGACATTAGAAACACGGGTTTCAATATAACGGATGAGCATCTGTGTTGTACGATCATTAGTTGTTTGTCGGACATGTTTGAGCCGGTTGTTCAGCAGTTATATAAGCTGCCAGACGACCAGTTCACCGTTGCAAAAATTAAAGGGGAACTAATGGCCGAAGACTCACGCGTTAAGCAGCGTATAGCGATGAACGGACATAATGGCAACTCACAAGCATATTTGAGCAAAGGGCCTGGGAAGAACAAAAAGAAGAAAAATGGTGTTAATAGTGTAAATAATAGTGCTAATAATGTTGATGTGTTACAGACTGGAAATCAGCAGAAAAGCCAGCAGAATACTAATGTTAATTCTAGATCCGGATTCAAAAAGAAAGTAACTTGTTTTAGGTGCCAGAAGCAAGGCCACATCGCAAAAGAATGTAGAGCGGCGGCTCCGGTGGCCAAGCTAACAGAAAAACACGAAGAACAAGAAGCAATCAATTTGAATAATTTAGATATTATTGATTGTGTACTAATGACTTTTAGTGTTTCCAGCTTTGCAACAAAGGTATCACGAAACGATAAACAGAAATGCGAGTGGATAATAGACAATGGGGCCACGAGTCATTTCTGCAACAATTGCGAGTGGTTCCACAATTTTAGACACTACGAGGGCAAGGCTAGTACAACAGGCGAAGGAGACTCCATAGACATTAAAGGAAAAGGAGACATCATCTTTCACGTTGGAAAGCAAGTGGTAACTTTAACTGAGACCCTCTACACGCCGGATTCAAGAGTGAATCTGATCAGCAGATCGCGAATAGATCAAAACGGGATGGTACAAGTAACAGCGAACAGGAAGCACGTCGTAAAGACGAAAGGTAGTAGTATTTTGTTTGAAGCTCCCTTAATTAACTGTTTTTATATTGTACAAGGAGTTCCCGTAATGCCTAGGAAAGGGGAAGTCGTGTGCTTGACTTCCGGAGAATTATGGCACTGCAGACTCGGACATCCAGGTCACCAGACTATAGAAAACATGATACGCGGTGAAAAGGTGATCGGATTACCGAATAAGAAAGCAGCTGCTACAATAGAACACTGCGACGTGTGCAAGAGGGCTAAGTCAACGAAATCTAGAAGCAAGGAACTATTGCCAGTGAAATCCAAGGAAGTTCTGGAGCTGATACACGTGGACTGTTGGGGTCCAGCTCCAGAATTAGGTGCTAATGGTGAACGTTTCATGTTAACTATTTTAGATGACTTTACCAGAAAAGCCAACGTGATTCATTTAATGAATAAGTGCCAGTGCGTGGAGAAAATTAAAAACTATATCGTGCAATTCGAGAGGCAGACTGGTAAGAAAGTCAGGCGCATTCGGTCTGACAATGGGATGGAGTTTTGCTCTAGGGAAATGGGGCAATTCGTCCAGAGAGTGGGACTGAAACACGAAAGAACTAATGTGTACACTCCCAGCCAAAATGGGGTGGCTGAGAGGTACAATCGAACGTTAGTACAACGTATTTGGTCACTCTTGCTCGACAGTCGACTCCCATTGAAATTCTGGACGGAGGCAGCCTTGACAGCGACTTACATCTATAATAGACTTGGACATCGATCTATTAACTACAAAACACCATTTGAACTGTGGAACGGGCAAAAACCATCAATCAAGCATATGCGACAATTCGGCTGTGCAGCATACGTACATAAAGCTGGACAATTGCAAAACAAATTGGAGTCGACTGCTGATATGGGATACATGTTAGGTTACGCTATTGGAACCATTGGATACAGAATAAGGTTTCCTCAGCAAAATAAGTTCATTGAAAGCAAAGCTGTGGCTTTCAATGAAGAGGTTTGCTATGGCGATGATAATAAACAATGTATTGATGGTTTAAGTAACTTTAGATACGATGATGACGACGATGATGATGGGACGGCTGAAACAACTCCTGGTAATACGTTGAGGCGAGCTCCAGTGATTATAGCGGAAGGAATCACCGAAACTCCAAGGAAAGACGAAAGACCAGCTGTTAACGTCGAAAGAAATGAAGCCGGGCCAAGTGGACAACAACCAACGAGAAGAAACCCACGAGCCCCGATGAGCGAGATGACTACCCACTTCGCAGCAGACAAGAACCCGAGCCAAGACCAAAGAAAACTCATGATTTTAACCTTGATTATGTACAGGTACAGAGAAATCAAGGAAAGAAACTCGAGCAATGGGAAATTGACTCGGACAGCGAAGAGTCTGCTGACGCCAGAGTGATGTTCACTGGCGAAAGGGGGAAGTGACTAACCAAAGCAGACGTCGTGATTCCGAAGACCTACAGGCAAGCCATGGAATCACGATTTGCAAAGGAGTGGGGCGCAGCAATGGATGAAGAGATTGATTTAATGTACAAGCGAGACGTTTGGGATGTAGTGGACTTGAAGCCTGGACAACGGACGATTCCGAACAGCTGGGTAGTCGCAGTCAAGGTCAACCCAGACGGCTTCATATACAGATTCCGCGCACGTTTGGTAGCGGGCGGGCATAGGCAGATTGAAGGAGAAGACTTCGATGATGTATATTTACCCGTAATCAATTTTTCAGTAATCCGTTTATGTTTTGCAGCTCTTGTAGGCGAACGTGGGTAAGAGCATCACCAATTAGATATTGCAGGGGCATATCTATATGGTGACCTACACCATAACATCTTGATGAAGCTTCCAGTAGGTTTTGAGCACTTGGGGAGTGCTGTCTCACTGAAAAAGGCATTGTATGGACTGCACCAGAGTGGTAAAGAATGGTTTGTCCATTTGAGTGCAGCGTTACACAAAATGGGCTACAGGAGTATTGAGGGTGCAGCCTGCTTATATGCAAAAAGATCCGACATCGTTTTGGCAGTTTACGTTGATGATTTGGCTAAGTTTGGTAGATCAGATATGTTTATTAATGAAGCGATTAAAGATTTGCAGGACGTATATGATGCGAAGGCAATGGGACCCATAACAGTACTACTTGGCGTTGTGTTTGTGGAGAAAGATGGCTACATTGGCATACATCAGGGGCCACACATCGATGAATTGGCAACGAAATTTCCTGAGGTGAAGCTGAGGCCAACTACTCTACCTTTGGTTAAAGAAGCTACCCAAAAGACATATAAAGGGGAAAGTATCAAAGTACCTTTTAAGAATGTAATCGGTGCACTTCTCTACATAGCCCAGCGAAGTAGACCGGACATTGCAGTTGCGGTTATTTTCCTGGCTCAATATGCAGAAAAACCCACAAGACACCATTGGGACCAATTGCAGCGACTTGTCAGTTATGTTTATTTCACGAAGTTTTATGTGTTAACTTTGTACAAAGGTAAATGTGGCAACATGAGTGGTAAATTGCGATTGGATGCATATGTAGATGCATCTTGGATAGCTTGTCCATCTGACAGTAAATCCATTTCGGGATTTATTGTCAAATGCGGGAATGGCATTGTATCTTGGAGAAGTACAAAGCAGTCCTGTGTAGCCTTGTTTTCTATGAAAAGTGAGTACATAGCTATGACTGAGGTAGCTAAGGAATTGCTCTGGCTGAACCAGATAATTTTCAATTGGGGAATAGTAGATTTTGGAATTCCACATAACAAATCTGCAATCCAATTTTCGTCTAATCAAATAGAAAATTGCAGATCCAAATACATAAGAGCTAAATTTCATTTCTTGAGAGATTGTGTCCAAGGAAATGATTTCGAGCTTTGTTATGTAAATACAGAAGATAATCTTGCCGACTTCCTTACGAAGCCATTTAAGCCTCCGGCTCATAAAGCCATAGTAGCTAAACTTTTCAAATCTTTAGTCTAATTTTAGTTTCAGTTTAATGTTTAAATTCCAGAATTCAAAATTTATTCAAATTTATTCGTTATTACGGCGTGTTTACATGTAGAATTCAATAATCGATTATCGATAATCGATTATATCGTTAGTATATCGCTTTTTAACATGCGCCTCTATGGACGCACATAATCGGAGGTTTAGAACTCCATTTAACGTTAGAATTACATTCTGGATTTTACATCCATTAAACAGTTTAAATTAGTCATGAAATTACCTTTAATTTAAGCACTTATAGATGCTTGTAGCTTAATTAATAATGTTTTTATTGCCGTTTTTCCAATTTGGGCGTTGGCTAAGCAATACGATAACGTTAATTCTCGTATTGTAATTTACTTAACAAAAGAAACTTTTTCTGGTTTATCTTTTGTCAATGATAATTAATTATAAATATTTAATGATTAATATAATAATTAATAATAATTAATAATTAATAATAATTATAAATAATTAATTATTATTTTGTTCATCTTTTGGTCACTTGACCTACCTTTTGTTTTGATGCCTTAGGTCACACTAGGTCCTCCAAAATATGCGTTACCCAGAAAAGGTGATTCGCGTCGATTCAACATATTAACCTTCAGTTAATATGTAAATTGTTTATTGAATCGTTTCAAATAAAGATCTGATGATCTTTAAATTGTGATTTATTCGAGAATTAGTCGCATACTAATTCTGTTTATTGCGGTTGTAACATTCCAGCGGGAATGACGATTTAAATCGCGTTTTTGCATACGATGCATTACGCGTACATGTATGATTGATTACTCACTTGCTATATGTCTTTCAACAAATAAAGACCTACTTGGTGATATCAGAATTTTCTAGTTTTGAGTTTTTGCTTTAGTATTTAATTATTAATCGCATGCGGCGAATCTAATTAAATTAAAGTTAGCAATTAGTAACTACGATTGATTTGATTAAATAAGTAGAGTAAGTCGAATTGAGACGATAACAACGTGAATTTTCGCCCAATAAAGCATATTGAGTCGAAAACTCTTGCATCTGGAGTGTGCAGTGATTTCCTTTGTATTTGAACGCTATACGTTGTATCAGAGTAGCTAACTGATACGACACATTACAATCAAATTGCATCGGCAATTAATTGAGCAGAACAGGAAACTCCAACAAAATGAAATTCACAACTGGTGAATAAATGACATCATAATCGATTCCTTTACGCTGCCAATGGCCCCTAGCCACTCGACGTGCACGGAATCGATCCACGTTACCACTGGGTGTATATTTCACTGCATACACCCAACTACTTAGAAGTACTCTTTCTCCAGTAGATGGCTTTTCACTTATCCACACCTTCCTCTCAGTCATCATGGCAATCTCCTCTTCCATGGCTGCCTGCCAATGTTCTTTTTGAGGGGACTCCATGGCCTCTTTGTATGTTTTTGGCTTCTTGACTCTGCTTTCTTTACTATTGCTATTAAAAACATTAGTCATTAAAACAAAATTAGAAATGTCTGAATTAGAAGATGATGTGGTTTCTTCAGTTGTGGTTTCCTCTGTTGTTGTGCTCGGCTCTTTTTCACTGCTGGAGTCTTTACTGGACTCCTGGCTTGGCGATGACCCCTGACTTGACCCCTGGCTCAATTCAGTGCTGCTTTGACCATACGTTTCATCCCAGATGGGTATGGCCTTACCTCCTGACATCTTAAAATGTCCTGGAACGTGTGGGGCTGGCATCGGCGGCTCATACAGCTCCTCTTTAATATTTTCCAATTAAAACTGCACTTTGGTCGATGGCCTGTTCTTCCCAGATTGTGTCCAGCTTGGCTTGAAGGTATTGTCAGCAGCAATGATCTCCTGATCAGATGAACTTGTTGATGAAGTCCCTGATGAGCTTTTGTGGCGGATGTTCCCTTGCTACACACGTTATTGCCTGTAGAATAGTGTAGGATGTGCATGGTTTGCATGAAACCCTATGGGGAAGGATACCTTAAGCATGTAAGGTGGTTGACCTCATAGGAAATGCATTGGTAATGCATTCCTATGCGTTTTTCTATGTTTTGCATGTTATTTAGCGAACTCGCGTCCCAAACGTTGGTACACGCATGCTATCAACTTTGGGAGGTCATGCGATACATGACCTCAGTCGTACGCATACCGGAAGTACAGAATTCCAAACCGTTTGGAATCAGACGACGCTAAGTATGTACTTCCGGCCGTATTTCCGGTTTCGTCTATTGCGTATAGACGTTACAATTGCTTTGATATTGGCAGTTAATATGCTTCACATATTAACTGCAATTGTTATTCGCATTGATTTCGATTGTTGATTTCGATAGTATTATTGTTCGCGATAATCGGTTTATTGATATTCGTATAATCGTTTTTGCGATGACGTATTCGTCTCTATTTGCGTTATAGAGAAGTAAGTACTTGCACATGCGCAGATGTGCCTTTATTGTTTCGTAGTACTTGCTTCTGATGTCATAAGATCAATGACGTCAGCGCTACCTCGCGAAGCTAGATATGCTAGCATTTCTGACTTGCGCTCCGTAGCGCTTCTTTTCGCTTAGTCACGTCCATAGACTAACATAGAGCGTATTGTTAGCAAGAATGGTTTTCTCCATTCTTTCACTTGTTATGGACATTACTTGCAATTGGGTAGTCATTGTGTTAGTATGTTTTAATAAACTCCCTTTTGTTTAATCAAGTTTGCTGTCTTTAATATAGTATTTAAATCGTTAATTCATTTAAATAAGTTATTAAATAGAAACAACGTCTTTACAAGAAGTAAAGACGTTCATTAATAGTCGTATATTGTCGTATACTTAGATAGCTTGGAAACCACTGCTGGGATTAATTGGATTACTTTCTTTGTCTGGATTAGCTACCCAGACTCATTAAGCCTTCTGGAATTAATGCCCACAGCTTTGTACCTGTTGTAATCTCAATTTAATGAGTGTTATACCAACTCGCTTTACTGGTGTTGTTGACTTTGTGGCACTTCCGGTTCCGGTCATGGTACCAATGCCACTGTCGACTGTACTTAGAGCTGGTTCAACGACCTCTGCATTGTCATCCATGTTGTCATCATCGTCATCTGAATCACTACAATTATTATTATTCTGGAAAGAGTCATCATTCTTATTAGAATTGTCATTGTTAACATCAATTTTAGAGTCATCAGCCACTATTTCATCAGTGGGATATTTTGAAACACTTTTCACTAATTCCCCCTGTTTGGGCACTTTATGAAATTGAACAGTAGATGGAATATATACACGATATCCAAAAGTGTTATACGTGTATCCAACCATTAACCCCTTAATGGATTTGGATTTAAGCTTTTTGCATTTTTCACTAGGCACAAAAACCCAAGCTTCACATCCAAATAGTCGCAAATGATTAACACTGGGCTTAGACCCAGTCCAAACCTCCATTGGTGATCGCCTATCCAGCTTCTTGTGGCCAGTTCTATTATACAAATAACATGCAGTTAAAGCAGCTTCAGGCCAAAATTTGGTCTCGAGGCCACTATCAAAAATTAGCGCGTGTATTTTCTCTCCCATGGTGCGATTAAACCGCTCAGCCACACCATTTTGCTTGGGAAAGTAAGTGTTTGTACGTTGATGTTTTATTCCTACACTAGTTAACAATCTGGACACTTCCTGATTACAAAATTGAAGTCCATTATCCGTTCTAATGGCTTTTATTTTGTTTTCAGTAGACCTTTCAGTATACCTGATGAAATTTCTGATGGTATCAAAACACTCAGATTTCAATTTCACAACAAACACATGCGCATGACAACTGTAGTCATCAACAAAAGTAACAAAATAACGCTCTCCAGTAAACCCTTCAAATGGAGCAGGCCCCCAACAGTCAATATGCACTAAGTCCAGTATTTTGGAACTCTGTTTACCTCTAATACTGGGTGCTTTTGCACTAGTGGCTTTAGCACGTACACAAACGTCGCAAAATCGAAGATCTTTGTCATGAATGTCATTAATTCCAATTACGGTTTTATCAGCAATCATTTTCTTGAGCACCGTTGCACTTGGGTGCCCCAATCGACGATGAAGCATTTCTAAATCCACTACACTATTGGCAGTATCCACCATATTCACGCCCTCCCGAATAATGGGGGCTGCATTTAATACGTAAAAGTTACTTTCATTTAATTTTGCATTTAAAATTGTATTGCCACAATTATCAATAACTGAGAAAACACCATTCTGAGTTACTTGTTTAAGTCCTTTTCTATCAATTCTAGCACAACTAATCAAATTCACTCGAGAATCTGGTGCATATCAAACATCAAATAAAGTCATTTCACGACCATTAATATCCAACACTATGTTACCATGGCCGCGAATATTGAGGGACCCTCCCTCACCAGTAGTATTAGCCACACTTGGCTGCTCTGTGTACGTACTAAACCACTCTAGGTGCTTGCAAAAATGACATGTGGCCCCACTGTCTATGACCCAATCAAACAACTCTTCAGTACATTTTGTCTTAAGTACTGACTCTGATAATTTATCCCCAAAATTACCATTGAGCTGCTCAAAAGCCATAAATCCACAATTGCCATTGTAAGGGCCAGCATTGTCTGAAAAATTTGAATATGGCTGTTTGCAATCACGGGCAAAATAACCCTTGACCCCACATCTGTAGCAAACGACCTCAGTATTTTTCTTTTTCTGATTGATCTTGCCTTTATCAGCATTATCAGACTTTGCAGCCCCCCACCAGTATTTTTATTAGCGGAAACATTTTTCCTACCTTTCTTTTTGTTGGGAATCTTCTTAATTCCATCAGTAGCCATTGAAGAATGATTTCCGTTGCTATATCCATTATTGGTTGGTGCAAGTGAGTACTGGACTCTACAGTCCTCCACAGTTAATGTTTGCACTACTTTTTCTACAGTAACTTCCTCTCTAGGAAGCTGATGAAGAGTCGCACAAATTCCAGAGTAAGCAGGGGGCAATGACCTTATCAGCTGATAAGCCACAAACCGTTTATCCAGTTCATATCCGGAATCACGCACTTCCCTTTCCTTATTTTGCACTCGTGAGATGAACATTTTCATTGACTCTCCTTCCTTGAAAGTCAAATTGCAAAATTCCGTTAATAATGCAATTTCCCTAGCCACTGCTGAGGGCTGAAACATCTGGCACAATTTAGTCCAAACTGTAGATGCAATTTCGTCATTGCAAACTGTGTCTTTCATGCTGGTGCTCAAATTTCTCCAAATAAGAGCTAGGGCTTTTTGATTTTTCTGCTTGAAAGTGAGATGAGCTTCCGGCGTTGCATCATCCCCAGGCGGCATAATCGTCCCATCAGCATGCTCAAGTAAATCCTTATACCTGAGGACCATCCTCATATCCTTAACCCAACTCTGTGGTAGATATTCCCTTGCTACACTTGTGGCAACCCTGTAATGGTAGTATAGGATGTGCATGGTAGCTTAAATCCTATGGGGAAAGACTGCTGTATCATATATAGTAGTTGACTCCATAGGAAATGCATTGGTAATGCTTTTTTTATGCGTTATATACTGTTTGCATGCGATATAGCGGGCTCGCGTCCCTAATGTTGACACGTGCATGCGGTCAACTTGGGATGGTCATGCGATACATGACCATAGTCATTTGCATACCGGAAGTACAGGATTCCAAACCGTTTGGGATCTGACGACGCTATGCATGTACTTCCGGTTGCATTTCCGGTTTCGTCTTATTTGAATCTGACATTACACTAGCTTTGTTATTAGCAGTTAATATGCTAAACATATTAACTGCAATTGTTATTCGCTTAATCATTCGATTGTTAATTCAATTCTATTATTGTTTGCGATAATCGATTAATCGATATTATTGAAATCGTTGATGCGATGACGTATAGTCTCTATATGCGTTATAGATAAGTAAGTACTTGCACATGCGCAGATGTGCCTTTATTGTAATCGTAGTACTTGCTTCTGACGTCGCAAGAACAATGACATCAGCGCTATCTCGCGAAGCTAGATGTGCTAGCATTTCTACCTTGCGCTCCGTAGCGCTTCGTTTCGCTTAGTCATGTCCATAGACTAACATAGAGCGTATTGTTAGCGTATTGTTATGGACCTTACTTAACATTGGGCACTCATTGGAGTTAGTTGATTTATAATAAATATCCCTTTGTTATACTTAAATAAGTTTGTTTGAGCAGTTATTTATTTTAATTATTCATTTAATAGTCTAATTAACTTAATCGAGTTAATCACGTCTGTAAAAGAATTACAGATGTATTTTCAAATTGATAATCGTCGTTATTAGAATTAAAGCTTGGAAGCCACTGGGGCTTTGTTTGTTATAGCGTCCCTATTGCCTGGAGTAGCTAACCAGACCTAGGGGTACATAACTGGAAAATAAAGCCCACAAAGGTTATGGGCCCAGGCTCACCACTAGTTCTAAAAAGATTCATTGTTTTGAAGATTGTGATTAATGGACTGTAATTGCAAACTTGTCATTAGATTATGCGAGTGTTTTTGTGTGTTTGTGCTACGATTGAGTTTGGCTGATGCAATAGTGCACGATTGCATCACCTTTTGTTAATCATCAGTAATCTATACGGGATTCACTGTAAGTACTTTAAACATTCAAATACCAAGCAGTTAGCTTAGCTTAATTCAAAAATGACGTCTAAGTATAAATGGGAGGATTTTGACAAACTTTCTCATACGAATTACCAGGCGTGGGCCAGTAATATGAGAATGATGTTGAAGTCGAAAAATGTCTGGCGATATGTATCTGGGGATGAGTTCATTCCGAAACCGGATAGAACTGCAACAGAGGAGGCCAGAGATCAGTAGTCCGCGAAGGACGAACAGGCTGTTGGCCTAATTTATTTGAATCTCACTGATGAGATCAAAAATATGATAACTCCCGAAATGTCTGCCAGTGAAGCTTGGGATGCCCTCAAGAATGCGTATGAGCCTAGAGCCATTGCTTGGGAGGCTGCACTCTTAAGGGAGTTCACTAATATTAGATATAATGATGGGGAAACCATCCCAGTGTTTATTGCAAGGGTGCAAAAGAAACAAAGGGAGGTTGCAGAGTCTGGTTTCATATTGGATGAGCGATACATGGCATACCAGATGATGACTGCTTTACCCCATGAATTTAATGGTGTACTACAGCAACTGTACCGTACGCCCCGTGACCAGTTTACAGTCAAAACTGTGATTGATGGTTTATTAACCAAGAACGCGCGAGTCCAATTCTCAGTTGAAGGAAATGGTAACATAAATGGAAATGGTGCTTTTGCCACTGGACATGGCAAGAAGAAAGGCGGGAAGAGAAAGAAAGCTGCTGGGAAATCTAATAACAATGTGAACAATACTAATAAAACCGAACTTAAGTGTTTTAGATGTAAAAAACCTGGCCATTTTGCCAACAAGTGCAATCAACCAAGAGCTGCTGGAAAGCCCAAGGACCAGCAGGGGGCTTCTGCAAAGCCTACTACAGAGTTTCGATTGCTGATTGATGATGGGGTAACAAAGGAGTCTAGTCAAACTGTTATTAATTATGTTTTTAACACAGAAAATACTGCCTTAGCTGAATGGACCATAGATAGTGGCGCCTCGAGCCATTTCACGAATATGAGAGACTGGTTTTCGTCGTTTACGGAGCAGAAATCTACAGCCAGAACTACTGGGGAAGGAGATACAATCCCCATTCTTGGCTATGGAGACATCAGGTTGTGTATCGATGGAACTAACGTTACTTTACTAGGTGTACGGTACTCTCCTAAAGCCATTGTGAACTTGGTTAGTGCGACACAATTGGCGAGAAATGGCTATGTACAACACATGGAGGGCAAGAACTATGTTGTTTCAACTAAAGCTGGTGAAGTCGTGTTTAAAACTGTATTGACTAATAACTTTTATGTGTTAAAGGCTCAAGTGATTGTTACGCCTCATTTGCATCGGAACTTTGTGGGCGGAAACCATCAAGTGCACGCAATTAGTGACGACGCGGCCATGCTACACAGACGGCTGGGGCACCCCAGCGATGGTGTTGTAAGACAGATGATTGCGGATGGGGCCCTGGAGGGCCTCCCTGCTATCAAGAATTATAATAGTGGATTTTGCAACGTATGTGTATGGGCCCGTATGGCGTGTGCGGTGGCACCTCGGATTAAGGGCAAACAGAGTACGCGTGTGCTACAACTTTTTACATGCCGATTGCTGGGGCCCAGCCAATGTGGTAGGCATTGGCGAAAATCGCTATATAGTGACGTTTATTGATGATTTTAGCCGAAAGGCTAAGATCTAAGTAATGAAATCTAAGTCAGATGTTGCTATGTTTATCAAACAGTTCATTTTTGCTACCGAGCGTTCATGCAATAGTAAGTTCGAGGCCATTAGGACGGATAAAGGCCTCGAGTTTTGCAACCAAGATATTGACACTTTTCTTTTGCAGAATGGAATAAGACACCAGAAGACCAACACGTACACTCCGAAACAGAACGGCATTGCTGAAAGGTTCAACAGTACATTAATTGAAGGAACCAGTTGCCTGTTGTTTGATAGTGGTTTGGATCCGGTGTTTTGGCCAGAGGCAGCAAAATGTGCGACGTATCTATATAATAGGACGGGTCATCGGAAGCTAGACAGAAGAACTCCCTACGAGCTGTGGACCAGGAAGGTCCCCATTTTGTCTAATTTAAAACTTTTTGGTGCAGATGCTTGGGTGTTTATCCCAAGCGAAAAACGCAAGAAGCTGGACCCGAAAGCAGAGAAAGGTATAATGGTATGATATGCGAAGAGCAGTACTGGTTACAGGGTGTGGATGCCTCAATATCGGAAAGTCGTTGAGTCAAAGAGTGTGTGATTCAACGAGGAGCCGATTAAGGGGGAATTCCAGCCAGAGCCAGAATTCCAACCAAAAGACTTCGCCAAGCCAGCAGACGGAGCCCAGCAGAGCGGCCAAAAGAAAGATAATCCAAATGTTTTTCCAGCTATTAATATAGACTGTTTAGGCGACTCCAGCGATGACAATGACAACAATAAGAGACCAGTTCCAGCGATTCCAAGTGACGTTGCCATTGATGACGACACAACAAACGGAATAGGTACGATGTCCCAGGCCGGGACGTCGATAGTACCAGCGAAAATTACACCGTTTAAGGAGCGAATAGAACAGGTGGCATCGAGCGCATCATCTGAGTCTTCTATGCAGCCCAGTCCTCCAGTAGAGATGCCGGGTGCAGTTTTAGAAGACGTGCTGGAAATAATACCACAGCAGCAAGCTACCCCACAAAAGGCAGAGGTTCAGCAGGCACAACCAGCAGCTCCTAAGCCTTTTGTGAAAAATACCGCAAGGAAGTCCTGTCGGAAGAAGAAGCCAGTAGAGAGGTACCAGTCAGCACCACGTGCGAATACTGCTGCAACTCTAAAGGTGACCGGTGAGACGAAATTGCAGCCGTGGGATGTCAATGCAGAGGTGGTCAGCCCTACAAACAGCGAAAATGGCAGTAATGGAAACGGCAAAACAGTACGGTTCGCTCCAGAAGTGGAAGCAGGTGCTGAGGGAGAAGATGACGTAGAATACATCGAAAAAGACGAAGATTTTATCCATTTTTGTAACGTAATAGATGATCATGTTTTATTAACCTTTAACAGAACTAGAGCAGACACCATCCTGACACCAAAGAATTATAAAGAGGCGATCCAGTCACCTCAAGCCAAGTTTTGGAAGGAGGCCATGGACGAAGAGATAAGGATGATGACTGAACGTGCTGTTTGGGAAGTGATCACACCACCTAAGGGACAGCGATTACTCCCTAATCGCTGGGTTTTCGCCGTAAAGAAACGCATGATGGTTATATCGAGCGATTCCATGCTTGCCTTGTGGCAGGCGGCCACAGGCAGCGTAAAGGGATTGACTACGATAATTGCTATTCACCCGTAGTTAATTTCACTCTAATTAGACTTTGTTTTCAATTTTAGTGGGAAGACTTGGGTGGTTGCACCATCAAGTAGACGTCTCAGGGCCTACCTGTATGCGGACCTTAGACACAATATTTGGATAAAAGCTCCTCAAGGGTTTGAGGAGATGGGACCAGGCCTGAGATTGAGGAAGTCGCTATAAGGCCTCTACCAGTCTGGGAAGGAATGGTTCCTCCATCTAGACAAGGTGTAGACAGGTTTTGGTTACAAGAGGGCAAATGGTTCAGCTTGTGTATATATCAAGCTGAATGCTATCATCCTTGTGATCTACGTAGATGATGTAGGGGTCTTTGCCAAGAATGCCTTGGGAGTCACCACTGCAATAGAGGATTTGGATAGTGTATACAAAATACACTCATTGGGACCAATAAGGAGCTTATTAGGAGTGAATTTTGTGTACAGCCACAGGTATGTTGGCATTCATCAAGAGGATAAGGTAAGCCAACTGCCTAATTTATTTCCGGGGCTGAAGATAAAGGCAACTACCCTACCTCTAGTAGTGGGAGGCTTGGTACAGATGCCCGGTGACAAAGATCAGGTAGACATGCCGTATAAGAACGTCATTGGGGCGGTCTTGTTCTTAGCACAAAGAACAAGACCAGACGTGCTTATGACAACTATTTACTTAGCCCAGTTCTGCAATGCGCCTACACAGGAGCATTGGAGATATTTGGGCAAATTAGTGTCTTATTTGTTGACTACTAAACACTATGTATTGACTGTTTGATTCTTCTAGACTAAATACTGCTCCCAAGCTGGAATGCTTTGTTGATGCCAGCTGGAATTCCACACATGATTGCCGCAGCTTTAGCGGCTTTATCGTGATGGTTGACGGTGGAGTAGTATCCTGGAAGAGCCAGAAACAGAAATGTGTGGCACTCTCCACAACGGAGAGTGAATACATTGCTCTTGCAGAGGCAGTCAAGGAGGTGGTTTGGCTTAAGAGGTTTGTTGACAACTGGGGAATCATTGATTTCGAAGTCCCTACAATGTTGTGTGATAATAAGTTGGCGATTACTTTTGCTGAATCTGTTATTGAAAATAGCAGATCGAAGCATATCGCATTGCGACACCACTTTGCAAGGTACCAGTTGGGCCAAGGGGCATTTGTCGTAGACTATGTGGAGTCTGAGGCAAATATGGCCGATTTCCTCACGAAGCCAACCAACTAATCCACCTTGAAGCCTCCAGTCGAGCGAATATTTTGGTCGCTATAAGGCACGCATACATGATCTGATTGCAGACACTGTACTATTAAATGGTTTAGTATTTAATTTTAGTTGCTGATTATGCATTCAGATAGTTTCATTTAGTGTAAAATTAACTACGGGTGATTCTAAGTGTAATGTTGTTTACATGTATTGGGGTCATATGGTGGTGGGTCAAGTGTGCACTAATTGTTGAATATGTATGTGTTTTGTTTATTTGCAGGTCTATGCTGTGCAGTATTATATTTGCATTAACAGCATGTTGTTGATCTTTGTACTATGTTTTAATTTGAATGTTTATTATGTGCAATTTGATAAATGTTTGTTGTCGTTAGCTATTTAGATCGCAAAGGGTAGCCGTATTGCGTAAGTGTAGCGGCGTGAAAGGGAGAATTTGTGGTAGATATTCCCTTGCTACACTTGTGGCAACCCTAGAATGGTAGTATAGGATGTGCATGGTAGCTTAAATCCTATGGGGAAAGACTGCTGTATCATATATAGTAGTTGACTCCATAGGAAATGCATTGGTAATGCTTTTCCTATGCGTTATATACTGTTTGCATGCGATATAGCGAGCTCGCGTCCCTAACGTTGACACGTGCATGCGGTCAACTTGGGATGGTCATGCGAAACATGACCATAGTTGTTTGCATACCGGAAGTACAGGATTCCAAACCGTTTGGGATCTGACGATGCTATGCATGTACTTCCGGTTGCATTTCCGGTTTCGTCTTATTTGAGTACGACGTTACACTTGCTTTGTTATTAGCAGTTAATATGCTTAACATATTAACTGAAATTGTTATTCGCTTAATCATTCGATTGTTAATTTGATTCTATTATTGTTTGTGATAATTGATATTATTGAAATCGTTGATGCGATGACGTATAGTTTCTATATGCGTTATAGAGAAGTAAGTACTTGCACATGCGCAGATGTGCCTTTATTGTAATCGTAGTACTTGCTTCTGACATCGCAAGAACAATGACGTCAGCGCTACCTCGCGAAGCTAGATATGCTAGCATTTCTACCTTGCGCTCCGTAGCGCTTCGTTTCGCTTAGTCATGTCCATAGACTAACATAGAGCGTATTGTTAGCAAGAATGGCTTCTCCATTCTTCTCTTGTTATGGACTTTACTTAACATTGGGCTCTCATTGGAGTTAGTTGATTTATAATAAATATCCCTTTGTTATACTTAAATAAGTTTGTTTGAGCAGTTATTTATTTTAATTATTCATTTAATAGTCTAATTAACTTAATCGAGTTAATCACGTCTGTAAAAGAATTACAGACGTATTTTCAAATTGATAATCGTCGTTATTAGAATTAAAGCTTGGAAACCACTGGGGCTTTGTTCGTTATAGCGTCCCTATTGTCTGGAGTAGCTAACCAGACCTAGGGGTACATAACTGGAAAATAAAGCCCACAAACTCACATAGTTGGTTTCAGTTAATGGTGTAATAATGTCCATTTTAATCTTATCTTCAGCCATTTTGTAGATTGATAATTAATCACAAACAATGAAAAGTTCAAATTGATCCAACAAACAATGTCTTAAAGTCGCAAAACTGGCAAATTCAAAGTAGCACACCAAGGCCCTTTGTTTGGTCAAAATGCAGAGTTAGTCCTAAAGATAGTGTTCTAGGGCTTCTCACAATTCACTGTTGATTTCTCACTCACAATCACAAATTCCGGGCAAATATCAATCCAAATAAGCTATAGGTCCTAAGCCCATAACCTTTGTAGTGTCTTTTTCGTTGATTTGATTAATCCAACCCAGTTACATTAGTCAAGGATAAGATGATGAAATCGTTGCAATGTTCAAAGCATGCTACACCATGCTGTTACTTATAACGGTGATTTTTAATCTAATTCAATCCTCGAAATTGACTAACTTCAGTTAACAGGAAGCAACTATTTAACTTAGATTATAATTTAATATTAAATAAAAGTAAAACTTGATTATTTTATATTCAAATTTGATATTTAATGAAGACAAATCAAATGACATTCATTACTATACTGTTACAAGAATACAAGTGAAGTGCAAACGACTATGCATGTAAAGACATAGGCCCTATGATCAGCGCCATCTGTTGACATTACGAGAAAACAGAAGGCGCAAATTTTAAACTTGAATTAACGAAATTTGCTTGGTTGCTATGACGCAGCATAGCCCAGCAGGTGGCGCATATTACACTTTAATATAACGCATGTAAATGCATGAAATTATTAATAACTCCTAAATGAATTATCCTATTAAGACATGCAAGGTATCATCTTGAAGGGAAAATTATTGCTCATCGGATAAACATTAGTGCGCAACTTCCGGATTTGTAGCGCAACTTCCGGTTTCCGCTATGACGTCACAATTGCATTGCGAATATGCAAACATGCATAAATATTACAGTTGTAAAGATTATTTCACTAAATAAATGATAATATTAACCTGAAGCATGCTCCGACATTCATACCATTGATAAACGATCAATGTCAATTCAAGATGTGGTAAATCGCTATTTACCATACGCAAAACAATGTATAATGCAAACGGCATTATATAGGCAATGTAATGTGCTCAACAGCCAATGTACCATTGTTTATATGACTATTTGGATTGCTCTCAATTGAACTAAACAAGGCCAATGCCATTGTACAAATTAGAAAATGATCAACGTCCAATTAATGTCATATTTGTTGTGGTGTTTTGCACTACTCTATAATTTTCCTAATGATTAACTATTCAATGTGCATTAATCAGTTAGCTACTCTGATTATGCACAAATCGTAGTTAACAAAGGGAATTCCTGTAGACCACACTCAGCAGACGTTTTCGACTCAATTAGCCTTTATCTGGTGAATCTAACGTATTTACTAACTTAAATTGACTTGTTTTACTAACTTACGTATTCCAATTTAGTTACTAATTATTATGCTATGATTAATAAATTCTCCACATGAGAATAAATTAAATCGCTATAATAAACTTTGAAACTATTCAATTATGGATCTAAAAATCAGTAGGTCTTTATTCATTGAAAGACACACAGCAAGTGAAAATCCAAAGTACATGTACACGTATTGCGGCGTATGCAAAACGCGATTTGAATCACTATCCCCGACTAATTCTCAATGTAATAACAATTTAATGATCATTAGATCATTATTTTGGTTCAATTAACAATATTTGCAATAACTTAAGGTTAAATGCAATGAACCAGCGC
>JAAFCF010006423.1:0-17338 GCA_013389785.1 Helicorthomorpha holstii | reverse complement strand
CAAACGCTCCTGAATTTCTTGATATTCCACAATACCTTTTTCATCATCGAATAGGTCTAATCTATCGTCATAAATGACGTCTTTTTCTTTTGAACGTTTGGTACTGTTTTCATTGTTGGTATTACGTTTTGTTTTAGGCATGATGATAAAAATAAAATTTTTTAATGTTTAAAAAAGAGTCTTACGCGCACCACGTCTGATAGGACCAAAGATATCTCGTTTTATGGAAGTTTTTTTTGTATTTTTTGGCTTTTTATAGATTTTTTAACCGTACCATATCTACCACCCCGTCGTCTACTATGAGATTTAGAACGTATACGTGGTGATACAGCAGAAGATGATTTAATTCCCCTAAATTGTGTTCTAGTTAAATTTTCCATTCCACCAGGTAGTATTCCTAAAGGTAATCCTGTCGTATTACCTCCCATAAATTTTGCACCCATGGCATTGACAGCACGTCTGAGTAGTGACGATCCTGCTTTTTTAAAGTGCTTTTTTCCCGCTTCGCCAATATTTCTACCGTCTATTGCATCTTCTAAGGTGTTAATACCGGCCCTGCCCAATTCTCTCCCTACGGTTCGAACCATAGGTTTAACTAAAGGACGTATCCACCTAAAAATGTTTGAGAAAAAACTACCGAATCCTTGTCCACGTTGAAAACGAACACCTGCATAAAATGCAGGACGATAATTCCCCCAACCTCTTTGACGTTGATGACACTGTTTCATATAATAACACATTAACTTATCACCACCGCCATAATTTTTTCTTTTTGTTGCCATATTAACAGAAAAAATTTTATTTTTTTATTTATTCTTAACAACGGTTTAAAATGCAGTTTTATCTGACTGTTACCATTTTCAAAATTAAATAAACTTCCAAAATAGGTGCGTAAATCAATTTTTATAGTTTGAAAAGTATCCAAACATACGGGAACATACTGTGGCTGGTTATAGAGAAAATGAACAAAATTGTTTTGACGCTGCATATTTATAGGCACAATTTGTAATAACTGAGCCTGCATATCACCGACATACTGATGTTGAATAATGTCGGTATGCACAAATACTGCTGTTTCTTGTATACGTGGAGGATATGTGGCCCTCGCCTTCCACCCACCCATATTATTGTTTTTTTTTGTATATATAATTTCATTTAAAAAAGGATCCTCATGTTCGATTGTCGGCGAAAATCCTAGAATGTTTGTAAGTTATGTTTCAAAAAAATATTTTACCCTTATTATGTACCGATTCGACTAGAATACGTCGTAACTTTGAGTCATAAATAAACTGCAAAGTTTCTTTAAAATATCTGCCGTATTTATTTAATACTTTATGCGTTTTAAATTTAAAATCTGGAATTTCACGGTTAAGATTTTTAATAATATTTGCCATATCCTGCCATACAATAAGATTTAAATTTTCTACCAATATTTCCTCACTATCGTAACATCCCGGAGGTATTGTTAGATTATTGCGATAAATAAAGAAATAACTGTTCATATAAGTTTGACCCTCTAAATGTACATTTACATTCCGCATGCTAATACTCGTAATTGATTGCCATTGACTTTTTTCTTTCAATTGGTATGCGGCATGATTTAAAGGTAACTGGTTATGTAAAAAAATTGAAGGAACATGAGGCAGTTGCAAAGTGAAAGCATAATTAAGCGAATTACTATCTGTCGTTATATTTTCCCATCGATGTGGAAACATTATATCTACCAACCCTACTTCCCAATTAGTTGAACCCAATTTAATACTTTCAGGCAAATGCACAGTAAATGATCCAGCTTTATTTTTTGGATAATATTGTCCAGATGAATTAGATGTTAAAGTCATGTAGAAATCGTTTTGACTAGTTTCTTCTTTAAAAGCCATTTAATTATTTATATTTTTATTTATTTTTTAAAATCATTCACAAGCAAGCAATAGAAGATATGTTTTCGCGTTTGAACGGCTGGAACATTATGAATATGTTTTATGTTTTACACTTCATATTTATATATTTTTTAAATCTTTTTCACCCACCCAACTATTCATTTTAGAAGGATAACCCCACCATTTCACCAAATACTTCTTCTGTTTCCCCACTTTTATTCTCTGTAGAATTTTTTCAATTTTAAAATAAGTTTTTAACGTTGGTTTCGCTACTTTTTGTATTTCAGTTTCATAGTATACACCATCTATTTTTTCACCCTCACTATTCATTACTTTATATACGGAATAAAGATGACATAAAATTACTTGATAAATAGTGAAAATTTCTTCAGTCCAATTGGGCGTATCAGTTTCCTTATCAAATTTTCCTTTTAAACTAGATAAACGTACACTATCTCCTATTCTAAAATTAGGTTTTTTGCTTTTTATTCGCTGATTTTTTCCATATAATCTTTCGTAAACTAAACTTTCATTTTTTGTGTTTATTTTAATAGGGGCAACTCCTGTTACTCTTGATGGTGTATTATTGTAACCCTCCATAAGTTTTGGTAAAATTTGCGTATAACAATAAGAGTTTTTATTTCTGGCGTACATTTGTAATTTCATTCTTAGAGTACGATTAAAACGTTCCACTACTGCTGCTTTTTTATCGCTAACTGAAGTATAAAAGTTTACACCGTAATCTTTCATCAGTTTGCGTACATGCTTATTTTCGAATTCTTTTCCATTATCCGTATGAAAATTTGCTGGTGCACTATGATTATCGGTAAAAATTTTACCTATATTTTTGCACACCTCTACAGCCCCTTTAGTCAGTAAAGGTCTTGCCCATGCATATTTTGAGAAAACATCAATAACTGTCAGAATATATCTAAATTTATTATTATATTGAAACTAGCCTTGCATATCTAAAATATCTGCTTGCCATAAATCGTCAATACCAATAGCATGTGTTTTATTACGCGGAAATTTATGTTTAACTTGCTTTAACAAACTGTAAGGGTATTGTTGAAGTGTCCATTGTTGAAGCCGTTTCGTATTTGGTTGACGTATATACTTTCTAAAACGCTCAATAGAACCCAAACTGTACGGATGTGTCGTATCATAATATTGTGAATTCCATTTTCTTTCTAATGTCTGATGACGTAATCTTTTCTTTTTCTTTTTTAATAATACCATTGTCGTTGTTGTTGTCGTTGTTTATGTTAACAAAAAATTAATCAATCAGTAATCAAAAGGCCAAGCCTTTAATTGATCATCTACATAGGCTTTATCAAATACTATCTGATACGTTTTATCACAAACTTGACTTTTTAAATCACCAGTATATTTGCATCTTTTAATGTTAAACTGTTTCACCTTTATCTTATCACCAACCCTTTTCTCCTCTTCACTCATCATTTTTTAAAATACCATGCTTTTAATAAGGCAATAATTTATATCCGCATTCGTGCTAAAATTCATATTTATTCCTCTTACCTTCCACGATTCTTCCCCATTACTCAATTTATAACCGTAATTTTTTAGACCGCCACACACAAATTCCATAATATAAACTTCTTTCTCCTCGTCTTTACGACAACCTGTAGAGCAATATTTACTACCAATTTCATTAGTTAATTGTCCCAAATTTTCGCCAATCATTATTTTCAAAAGATCTTCCATCCCACATGGTACTATGTAAATTAAACTATCTGTATCCATATAAAGCGAATTTTCCCCTACCATATCCAATTAAAGTTGTAACCTTAATCTGGCACAAGTCGTCGTATAGGCGGCTATAACTAAATTAGTTTTTGCAGAAATCCCTTTCACTTCCACCAAGGGTTTATATGTTACCAACATGTTATTTTCGTTGACCAATTTTGCGTCGGTAATCACTTTATCGTCGCTATTTAAAAGATCAACAAGTGTCATATAATTATTCACCACCACCGTAACAGGTAAATCTTCATGTTGAGCAAATTTTCCCCATAAAGAATTAAGACAAAATTTAGCAATAGCCCGTTTTCCCACATTTTTTTCAACTTTTTCCAACTTAATACCTTCTACCTGTTCATAATTTTTTATATAATTTAATTTATCTGCTTCACACCAAACCCAAGAAGGCCATCCCGAAGATTCCTGCTTAATCTTAAGTAAGGCATCCACGTATTTAGCAAATAAACCTTTCATCCGTTTTTGTAATGCCAAATTTCGTATACTTTTATCACCTGATAACTACGTTTGACAGCCTCATCTACTTCGATTGTTGTCCAAGTACCGCTTATAGCCCTTGAAAAATGCGGATGATTACATTTACTGTCGGGTGGATTGTGTAAACAACAAGCGTGACATAAGGGAAACATTAATTTATTTTTACATCGAAATGGTAGCACTGGATGATATAATTTAAGCGGAGGAACTACCACACACTTTACCATGCCAAAATATTTACCGTCACCTTTGTAATTAGTTGGATGCAAAATTTCAGGATGTCCTACAGGCATAATGTCATGTTTATTAACTGTTGGATATAAACTAACATAGTCAACATACATAATTTTTTCACCTATTTTTGTCTTGTAATATAGATGTGTAGGCGCCGTACGTCCCCCATAAAAACCTTGCTTTGGAATCAGGGGTCCCATCAAACCGTAAATATTATTGATAAAAAACTGTTGCATAATCAAGTCTGTTTGAATTTCACCCTCTAATTCGCACTCCCACTTCACGATTATCTCTTTAATTTGCTTTATCTCTTTCAAATCGCGCAAACATCGAATTGTTTTATTGTATAAATCGTGCATGGGAATGTTGTTTACTCTATTAAAACTATGTGGTTTATAACAACGTGGACAACCATGAAAAAAGCACCCCATAAATTCATATGCACAACTATTCACTTCATCCCAGCCGTCCACATATAAATTTCCAAAATTTTTTTCACCGCCATTTAAAGCGTGACATATATTGACTCCTTTTGATTGAGCGATCCACTCCAACCACTTAATACTCTTTTCACTGTAACGTTTTTTAGACGGATAATAACCTACAGGAGGTATTATACCAACACTATTTAAAGGCATAAAATGAGCAAAATATACTTTTTGACAGTATGAAGGTAACGTTACAGCATGTAAAAAAGGATCTATATTAAACATTTCGCGTGTCATACGTCTAAATTCATTGCACGCCTGTCGTAAAATGACAACATCAGACTTGCAATATTCGCGCAACTCTATTTTAAAAATAAAAGTTTTTCCAATCTGTTGGGCATGCCAATCCAGCAGACTTTGACGTTCGTATGCTGTTTTTTTCATATCAGGTTCGTAAAATTCCAAAGCCGGCCACTCTCCCTCGTAATCTTGATTCTCTAAACGATTAAATTTATGCGGAAAATAACCTTTTATTAACTCTTGTAAATTGAATGTCTTAGGTAAAGCTGCCAACGATACCGGTAAAAAATTATGAGAATCGATAAAAGTTATATTGTTTAATTTCATAGTAATTATCTTTTGCTCATTCCAAATAATTTCAGGACACATTATTTTTAAACAACCACTGCAGAAATAAATGATGATCATACCCACGTCCATAATGATTAACAAAAATATGTTTTTCTCCCAACACACCTTCCTTTAATTCGCCAAAAATCCATTCGCAAAAAATATGATTGGTATTCTCGCCATCGTCAAATATTTTTTCTATTTTATTATCCTCATCTTGAACGATAACCAAATTTGGTTGATGAATATTATCACTCTCTTTCACTAAGCATTCATAATCAAAATACCACACATGCCCTGCAGGTGGTCGAGGTACACCGCATTTATTTCTTTTCATAGGATCATATTTCTGAATAAAACATCTGTGGTTGAACTCCTGATTTGTTTTACAGTATCTACAATATTTAGTAAAGCATATATGCTTTGGTTGTTTATGTTGATAACACACACTACAATATCGTAAATCTATACAAGTCGCATTTTCCAGATGTTTTTTAAAACATTGAGGTCCATAAAAATATCTCAAACAACGACTACATTGTTTTGTAGGCAACTGTAATGACATCTTAAATTCTTCACATTCGGTGCTGTTACAAGCCAAACACATACGCGTACACCTATGATGAGCGGTAACACCTTTTAAACATAAAATACAGAATGTTCGAGCACCATATAATGAAGATATATTAACTATACAATTATAATGTCCGTCATCTAACAATAGCCACAGTCTATATTTTCCTTTTTTTTGATTTTCCATATCATAAGGATTTAAAGTTGCAAACGTCACCTGTAAATCACCCTCCAACTCTACATCATATATTTGATACTCTTCACCTAAATAATTAGCAAATTTTCTAATTTCTTCTATTCCACAAGATTTGTTTGACTCTACACAGGCCTCGTCACAAAGCTCCTTGGCGCATTTAGTTTGATAGTTCATATTTTATTTAGTTTTTTTTTAAATTCCATATACTTTTGTTTACGCATTTCACCTTTGGCTTCTCGGTAATGAACATTTCTAATTCCAACTACTATAGCCCTTGCACAACACATCAAATACTCAGTATTGTCAATAAAAACAACAATTTCATTGCGACTTTTATCCTTAATCCACATTCTCACATTTTTTATATATCTTTTCTTCACAGAAGTAACAACACCATATGGCCTCGTCCCTCCTCGTGGGGGCATACGTGTTTTCATAAGCGATAAACGTATCTTTCCATCTGTCAAATTAAATTTATCGTTTAAATTTTGAATATTGACTATGGTATCCAACAACAATTTTCCTGTCAATCGTTCACGATTTATAAACGCAATATTTAAGGGATTTTTAACTCAGCACTCTGTAAACAAAAACGCATACGTACATCTGGATATTTTACTTTCATTTCCTCATTTTCTTTCTTTAAAGCAGCAAATTTATCAATTAAACGGTTGAAAATAGCCTCTATTTTTTGATTAAACTTTTCAGGTAAAATCTTTTCCAAATTTTAAAAAATAACTTCCCCATTCATCTCATCGGTTTTAAAATTTTTGTTTGTTTTATGCTCATAATTAATAATCTTAAAATATTTATCACTAGCTGCTGCGGCTGCTGCTGTTGACGTCACCGCCATGTTCCCACCTTCAGTGACAATGCTAAGTCGTTGATTATTATGAGCGGGAGGTTTTTTACCAGTCACCGTAGCCTCATTCTCCTCACTTATTTCGTCATACATCTTTTTAACAACGCAAGTATGTATACTAATGACACAATTAATTATTTTATAACTAATATAGTTTTTATTTATCATCAAAAAATAATTAAAAAATCACTTTTTTATTTTTATTTAATCTTTCACAAATTTTAGCACTTTATGTTCAGTAATGTTTTCTTTTCCATTACTATAGCGATTCAACGTTTTACCAACTACTTCATATATTAACTAGATATTAACCAGCTTCTATCAAATCTCACCAACTATGTAAATCGCCAAAATCCATCTGAAGATCCTAAATCTGAAATCTATAGATCTAGACAAACCTCTCCATCTAAGACCCTCAAGCATGATACTACTGTTATTAAATGGCCTTATGAAGATCCTAAATCTGAAATCTAAAAATCTAGACCAATTTCTCAACCTAAGGCCCTCCAGCATGATACTATTGCTACAAAATGGCCGTCTGAAGATTTCAAATCTGAAATCTATAGATCTAGACCAATGTATCAACCTTAGGCCGTCAAGCATCATACTACTGCTACAAAATGGCCTTCTGATGATCCTACATCTGAAATCTATAGATCTAGACAAATTTCTCAACCTATTTTTCTCCAGCATGATATTACTGCTGCAAAATGGCCTTCTGATGATCCTAAATCTGAAATCTATAGATCTAGAACAATTTCTCAACCTAAAGCCCTCCAGCATGATACTACTGTTACAAAATGGCCATCTGAAGATCCTAAATGTGAAATCAATACATCTAGAAAAATATCTCAACCTCAAGCCCTTGAGCATGATACTACTGTTACAAAATGGCCGTCTGAAGATCCTAAATCTGAAATCTATAGATCTAGACCAAATTCTCAACCTAAAGCTCTCCAGCATGATACTACTGTTACAAAATGGCTGTCTGAAGATTCTAAATCTGAAATCTATTGATCTAGCCAAATGTTTCAACCTAAGGCCATTTAGCATGATACTACTGCTACAAAATGGCCTTCTGATGATCCTACATCTGAAAACTATAGATCTAGACAAATATCTTAACCTATTTTCCTCCAGCATGATACTACTGCTACAAAATGGCCATCTGATGATCCTAAATGTAAAATCTATAGATCTAGACTAATTTCTCAACCTAAGGCCCTCCAGCATGATACTACTGCTACAGAATGGCCATCTGAAGATCCTAAATCTAAAATCTATAGATCTAGACAAATATCTCAACCTATTTCCCTCCAGCATGATACTACTGCTAAAAAATGGCCGTCTGAAGCTCCTAAATGTAAAATTTTATAGATCTAGACCAATTTCTTAACCTAAAGCCCTCCAGCTTGATACTACTGCTACAAAATGGCCTTCTGATGATCCTAAATCTGAAATCTATAGATCTAGACCAATTTCTCAACCTAAAGCCCTCCAGCACGATACTACTGCTCGAGAATGGCCATCTGAAGATCCTAAATCTGAAATCTATAAATCTAGACCAATTTCTCAACATAAGGTTTTCAAGCATGATACTACTGCTACAAAATAGCCTTCTGATGATCCTAAATCTGAAATCAATAGATCTAGACTAATTTCTCAACCTATTTCCCTCCAGCATGATACTATTGCTACAAAATGGCCGTCTGAAGCTCATAAATGTAAAATCTATAGATCTATACCAATTTCACAACCTAAGGCCCTTAAGCATGATACTATTGCTACAAAATGGTCTTCTGATGATCCTAAATCTGAAATTTATAGATCTAGACCAATTTCTCAACCTAAAGCCCTCCAGCATGATACTATTGCTACAAAATGGCCATCTGAAATTCTAAATCTAAAATCTATAGATCTAGACCAACTTCTCAACCTAAGGCCCTCAAGCATGATACTACTGTTACAAAATGGCCTTCTGAAGATCCTAAATCTGAAATGTAAAGATCTAGACCAATTTCTCAACCTAAAGCTCTCCAGCATGATACTATTGCTACAAAATGGCCATCTGAAGATCCTAAATCTGAAATCTAGAGATCTAGACAAATTTCTCAACCTATATCTCTCCAGCATAATACTACTGCTACAAAATGGCCGTCAGAGGCTCAGAAATGTAAAATCTATAGATTTAGACCAATTTCCCAACCCAAAGCTCTTAAGCATGATACTACTGCTACAAAATGGCCTTCTGATGATCCTAAATGTAAAATCTATAGATCTAGACTAATTTCTCAACCTAAGGTTCTCCAGCATGATACTACTGCTACAGAATGGCCATCTGAAGATCCTAAATCTAAAATTTATAGATCTAGACAAATATCTCAACCTATTTCCCTCCAGCATGATACTACTGCTACAAAATGGCCGTCTGAAGCTCCTAAATGTAAAATTCTATAGATCTAGGCCAATTTCTCAATCTAAGGCCCTCCAGCTTGATACTACTGCTACAAAATGGCCTTCTGATGATCCTAAATCTGAAATCTATAGATCTAGACCCATTTCTCAACCTAAAGCCCTCCAGCACAATACTACTGGTAGAGAATGGCCGTCTGAAGATCCTAAATTTGAAATCTATAAATCTAGACCATTTTCTCAACATAAGGTTTTCAAGCATGATACTACTGCTACAAAATAGCCTTCTGATGATCCTAAATCTGAAATCAATAGATCTAGACCAATTTCTCAACCTATTTCCCTCCAGCATGGTACTACTTCTACAAAATGGCCGTCTGAAGCTCCTAAATGTGAAATCTATATTTCTAGACAAATTTCTTAACCTAAGGCCCTCAAGCATGATACTACTGCTACAAAATGGCCTTCTGATGATCC
Organism: Helicorthomorpha holstii; assembly: GCA_013389785.1. Taxonomy (NCBI): domain Eukaryota; kingdom Metazoa; phylum Arthropoda; class Diplopoda; order Polydesmida; family Paradoxosomatidae; genus Helicorthomorpha; species Helicorthomorpha holstii. The sequence goes on along the minus strand of JAAFCF010006423.1, from coordinate 7,390 downwards.
TAAATCTGAAATTTATAGATCAAGACCAATTTCTCAACCTAAAGCCCTCCAGCATGATACTATTGCTACAAAATGGCCGTCTGAAGATCCTAAATCTAAAATCTATAGTTCAAGACCAACTTCTCAATCTAAGGCCATTAAGCATGATACTACTGCTACAAAATGGCCGTCTGATGATCCTAAATCTGAAATTTTATAGATCTAAACCAATTTCTCAACCTAAAGCCCTCCAGCATGATACTATTGCTACAAAATAACCGTCTGAAGAACCTAAATCTAAAATCTATAGATCTAGACCAATTTCTTAACTTAAGTTTCTCCAGCATGATACTACTGCTAGAAAATGGCTGTCTGAAGCTGCTAAATCTGAAATCTAAAAATCTAGACCAATTTCTCAACCTAAAGCCCTCCAGCATGATACTATTGCTACATAATGGCCGTCTGAAGATCCTAAACCTGAAATCTAGAAATCTAGACCAATTTCTCAACCTAAGGCCCTTAAGCATGATACTACTGCTACAAAATGGCCTTCTGATAATCCTAAATCCGAAATTTATAGATCTAGACCAATTTCTCAACCTGTTTCCCTCCAGCATAATGCTACTGCTACAAAATGGCCGTCTGAAGCTCCTAAATGTAAAATCTATAGACCTAGACCAATTTCTCAACCTAAGGCTCTCAAGCATGATACTACTGCTACAAAATGGCCATCTGAAGCTCAGAAATGTAAAATCTATAGATCTAGACAAATTTCTCAAAAGTAGTTAGGGTACATCCTAAGCCGGGCCAATCAGCGTTGAGCTTTTGGGTGCGAAATTTAAATCTGACCAATCAGAGAGCAGGATTGGGTGGTGGGCGTGGCTAAGTGGAAAAGTGGGCGGAGCCTACTTTTACAAATGCCCCATGTTAAACTCTCGTAGTGACGTCATAATTTCTTTTTGTGTTACACTGTATGAGGCAACCCTGTACGTATGCGCTCCCAGCTGTTGTGTGTTAAATGGGTAGCGCATGCGTAGCTTAAACGTAGCTGCTACGTGTTTGTCGATATTAATCCGATCAGGCTTCGCCCTTTTTAATATGTTCCGCCTTGATTAGCCTGCATGTGTTTTCTTGAGTTTTTTTGACCTTGACATGTCAATTTCTTAATGCACCTGTTATTGTATGCATACATGGTGTGTTTGGGTTAAAGAAAGGAATGTGTTAAGTGTTTTATGTAATATGATTAATAAAGAAAAAGGGGAACAATAATGATTCATATACTTGTCTTTAGGAAATTCTTTTTTAACACAAGGGGTTTAAATTGTGTGTTAATAGTTATATGGTTTTTTCATTTAAAAAGTGTTCAGTGTAATCGAAAGCATGGCTTGGTTAAAGTTAAAGACATATGATTTCAATAATTTGAATATAAGACCCTATGGATTGTTTAGCTCGGATATTTTGCATAAAATATATGTGTGTTGTCATGATCGTAAAACTAAATGTATTTCATTAATTGAATATGATACTGTGACACAACAGGGAAATTATATAACATTCGATAAATCGGTGGTTGAGGAGCAGCGTATGTTGTATGTGTGTGGATTGTCATGGGGAGAAGATGTAATTGTGCTTACTCGTGAGATACGTGATGCTGATGTTTAAGACCCTATCTATTTGAGATATTTTTATGTCGTATTTTACCGTGTTGATTTTAAGAAGCGGGAGTTGAAGGAAATTTACCAGTTGAAATCTGGTAAAGTTAATGCGTGTTTGGTTAAAAACAATGTCTTTATAATACAAAGTTATGAAGATACGTATACAAAGGCCATGATGATTAATACAACATCCAGTGAAAGAAAAGATATACCTTTTGCGCGTTTACTTCCAGTATTTAAATTTCCTGCTGTCATTAATAATGTGCAAATGCAGGTATTGAGATCGCAAATTTATATTATGGTTTGTGCTATTGGTTGCGTCATTAATAAGCAAATTTATGTGTTTAATATAGGGTTTTTTTTTGCTGTCAAAAGAGTTGACAAAAAGTATTTTAAAATATGGAATATTTCATTGGCTTTCGCTGGATCGTGAATTTATTATAAAATTGTATTTTCGCCGTTTTATGTAGTTACCATCGTTACAAGACTTATGTAATATAGCTTTGCTTAAGAATCGAATTCAATTTCAAGAATGGTTACCTAAAAGCATTTGTTAAACATTTAAAAAGTATACGATTAACGAGTTTAATTTTATCGAATAATTTTAATTTTGACACAAAAAATAATAATAATCGGATGTTTATACATTTGGTTTACATTGGAAAAATAATAAACGTTTATACGTTTTTATTTTGTTTTTATATTTGGAAAAAAAAATGTGCTTGAAAAATAATAATAAGCGTTTATACGTTTTTTTTGTTTATATTTGGAAAATGACATGTTGTTATGCATTAAAAAAAATTTATTTTGATATTAAAATAGTTGTGTTTCTTGAATGAAGTTACTTAGTTCTTGTAGATTTGGCAGATTGATGACGTCGACATTTTTGTTCTCACTTTCGGATGTTGTCTGTTTTTGTTGAGTGAGTGATAAATTAAAAAGGTTCATCATCATCATTATCTTTTTTATTTTGTTCAATTTTGGATTTTTTGTTGTTGTTGTTAGATTTTCTTTTTTTGTTGCGTCTTCCTACCAATTTCATATTTTGAACAGGTTTGCCGATTTCCTTTTGCTGTAAAACTTTGATGGGGGTACACGTTTGTTTCCAGAAGAAAATCCTCGTTCACCCCGAAAGGTATTTCTTTGAATAATAAGGGCATTATAGTTGTGCGGTATGATGCATGTATAAACACATATAAGTTGGGCGATACTGTCTCCTTGATTAATTAGAAAATTTTGTTTTCCCAAATTTATTAGAATAACGATGATTTCGCCGATGTAATCACGATTGATTACGCCTCCTAATACGTGAATACCGTTATGTGCCGCTAATCCGCTTCGATTGGCGATACGTTCGTAACAATTTTTGGGTAATTGGATAATGATACCTGTGTTGATTTGTCTATTTTCACCAGGGGGAATGTGACAGGTTACGGAGGAGTTCAGATCTAAGCCGGCCAAGTAAGGAGTTGAGCGGGTTGAAGGAAATGCTTGACTGTTAAGCGGAGCCCATTCTAACGTTAATGCCATTTTTTTTAAAAAAAAGTTATACATATATTTTTCGGAGGAAGATGTTTAACACCACGCAAAATCTGTTGAAATAAGGTGAAGGTGTAAACAATTTTTGAATTTATAGTTTTGTAGATGCAAAGTGTTTATAGAAGAGAAAAAAAGAGGGTAGAAGAGAATTATTTTTTAAAAAAATAGTGAAATTATTTTTTTTTAAAAAAGAAAAAAAGTTAATTGTTAATATGATATTGTTTTGACGGACAAATATGTACAAATATAAAGGGGGTAAGTTTAAAAGCGTTTTGACATGTGTGAGGTTAAAAATATTTTTAACCTTACGACAGTTAGCTAAGTGTTGTTGAAATATCTACAGAATAAAAACGAAATAGGATAAGGGTATTTTAATTTTTATAGGGATGTTAATATAAATAAAAGGGGGGTGTTGGTGACATGCGTGAGAAGGGGAGAGAAAAAGAGGAAGAAAGGTTTACAAGTTTAAATATAATATATCAAATAAAAAGAAGAAAAATATATACAGAAGAAGGGCGTGTTTTTACTATGATGTGTGGTATATGACAAAAAAAAGTATGAAGAAAAAAGTATAAAAGCATTTGCTCAAGTGATGTAAAAATTATTTTTGTGAACATTTTGTATATGCTGCTTGCTGAATAATAATAATAATAGTTAGAAGTGGTAGATAGAGAAAGTGTCCGTTATGATGGGTCCACATCGTTTTGATATTACGATCGGCAGAGCACAGCAGTTGTTAATATCGTTAGTTTTTGTATTAATCGATCAAATGTTGGAGTTGGTGGCTGAAAAGAGTAATTTTTATTCAACAACTTTTAGTAGTAACGAAACGAATGATAATATTAGAGAGTATGGGTTAAAAGTTAAACCGTTAACAGTGGTTAGCGTGTATTTTCTTAGTGATAAAGAGTATTTGAAGAAAGAAGATCAAAGTCGATGGTTAAGAATTCGAAACATGTACAAATATACGGTGTGTGGATATAAGGGCGGCATAATACAGTCTTTTGATGCCAACGATTGCGTTCCGTTGGATTCTTGGGACAAGCGACTACAATATCAGGTGAAAGCTAAGCAGTTTTTTATATTTGTACGGAAAATGACGACTACATGAATGTCAAACGTGGAGGCAGCATCATCTGCCATTATTTGGCAAAATTGTTTTGACAGGTAGAGGATGAAATTTTTGCGGAGATTAACGGACGTATGCGAAATGGTGAGAATACAATAATACCGCCTGAAAATGTGCCATTTTTATACGCTTGATTTTTATTGATTTGGTGGAAGAATTTTATGAAAAATATGTACAGCAAATTAAATACGCCGGAAGAACGTTGTTCTGTGGAGGAGATGATAAGCGAATTGAGTAAAGTGTATGAAAATTACGACGGACTGTTGGAAGAAATCAAGGTGGTGAGTTATTTTTTATGGTGCAATGAGTTCATCATTATATGAGCTTGCATTGTTATGAATCTGGTGGTATGGTGCAGTTACTTAAGGCAACGTTAAAGGATGTGGAAGAAAGTGTGGATGGAAATAGATATCATTGGCCGGATTTGGAGACTTATAATTGGAGTGATGATAGACAAAACTCAAATTTACGAGTTGAAGATGAGGTGCTTTCATGGTTACCTGCTCCTCTAAATATGTCAACTGACGGTGGTAATACTACGACAGGAACTGTTGACAGCGGTAAAAATGTTACTACATCTTTAAAAGTTCCTCCTCCTCCTCCCTTGTCGCCATCGATATCGGAAAAATCATCATATGACGAACCTTGGAGTAATGTTTATAAAAAAACTGCCGACGATAATAGTCAGGAAAAATGAAGAAGAAATGACAATTAATATACTGTATTATCCACTTACCATATATTTGTGTACTAAATTTTTATTTCATGTATCCGATGATTATTATATTTGTTTGTATTAAAAATAATACGCAATAACGCACTTTATGTAAGAAAAAATATAATTCTTTATTATCAATTTTTATACATTTAATAAAAAAACATCATGTATCCCATCATTATCATTTTAAAAATAAAAAATTATATTTCCCCAAAAAATATTATTTTTGATTACTATAAATTAGCCATTTTTTAGTAGGTACAAAGGGTTTTCGTCGTCCAAAAAGTTGTTTTAGACCTTGTCCTCCTCCTTTTTGTTTTCTCTTTTGTTGTTTAAGTTTAGTTTTGCTACGTGTATGTGAAGCGGGTGGTGATACTGATTTAGCGGCGATGGATTGTTGTGATGTTGAAGGTAACGACAATACAGAGCTGTCCAGTGATAACGGTAAAGGTATGGGTGTAAGAACAATTTCAATGGATTTCTTCTTCTTTTTTTTTTTGTCGAGAAGTTGCTGATGTTGTTGCGGAAGTGGATGGTAGGGTTGTAGAGTAAATATTTGACGGTGGAGATGGATGCGCATTTTCTGGCGTTGTGTTAAATGTGGGGTTAAGTGGTGCTGCTTTCTCTTCACTTGCTGTTGATGAAGGTATTACTGATGTTAAAGTATGTTCGTTTTGACGCAATTGTTCGAGTATTTGATTAAATTTTTCCATTAGTTCGTGGTACTGTCGCATGCGATATTGTAAAAGTAATTTGGATTTTTTTCCTAAAAGCTTAGAAATTTGTAGTTGTGTTTTATTAAGTATCTGTTCTAGGGGGGTAGATGTAACACCTAAATTGACGGTAGGGTTTACAAATTTTCGTAAATTTGTTGCTGATGTTGTTTCCTCTAATTCTTCTTTTTTATTATGCAAGTAGTTATGATACAATCTAAGTCGAACCAATCACAGAGCTCCGTTCCTCCCATTTTTTTCATTTCAACCAATCACAGAGCAGTATTTCCAAAAGGGGCGGGGCTTAGGGACACAAGAGCGGAGCTTAAAAGACACACTTCCCCATGTTAAAGTCTCATAGTGACGTCACACCACCCCCCCTAAATTCATCATTTTACACACTTTGTCACTGTGACCTTGAAAATTTTACACATTTCGTCACTGTGACCTTGACAATTACTCACTTTTTCATCCATTAAACTAGTAATTTGACACCTGTGTTATGTAATTTGATGCCTATTTCATGTAATTTGATGCCTATTTCATGTAATTTGATACCTAAATTTCGATTTTTTCTTAAAAAATGCGTAATTTGGCAATGTCTTCCGGCATATTTTACACTGTGTAATGAAATTTGATATCTCTGTCAAGCTCTTTTTATCAACTTAATTAACATAAACATGCCCAACCACATCCCAACCACATCCCAACCACGCCCAACCACATCCCAACCACGCCCACTTTTTTAAGACATTTCCTCAATTCACGCCTCCTACCGCCAGTTGACACCCTCAAAAGTTACTTTTAAGAGTTGAAGTCCAAGGTGAGAGGGAGGAGTTATACAATTAATTTTTTGTCAGGGTTATAAAAAGCACACACATTTTTTTATTTTTCAGTTAATTTATTTATTATTATTTGGTGGTTTGTTTACGTAGCTGCTCATATTTTTTAATCGATCACAACGGAGGCGATTATAAAAATAAAAACGACAGCTACTATAAAATTGCGGGTATGTATAGCCTTTGGAGGCGGCTTTTTGTAGTCTTTCTTTCATCTCATGGCGATTGACGTATCTGGATAGTGTTTCCTGTTTGCTAAAACTTTGCTGGCTACCATATTTTTTTAAATTTTCAACTAGTTTATTAATGTCTTCTTGGGTGGTTGGTGGATCGTAAGCTATTTATAAATAAATAACCTGATAAATAACTGATTTAACAACCAAAAAAAAATTTAACCATGTTAATGTTTTTTTAAATTATTATTATTAAAAATGTGTTATACACTTACATATGCTTTCATTCTCGATAAGCGATTTATTAATTTTGAAGTGATGGTTTAAGACGTTTAAAGTGGCTACACGTTTATTGCGGTAGTTTACACATATGGCACAATCTTTTAGCAGGCAAGCTTGTAGGTATCCGGACATAAAGTTATAAAGATTGATTAACTCGCTGAAACAATTTAAAGATTTTTTGTCGCATTTATGTAGTAGCGGTAGATTTATAAAGGTTATATCCGGACAATGGGTGGCTGTTGCGCGTTCCACACCTTTTGAAAGAAATTCAGTTGTTGTATTAATTTTTTTTAAGTAAAAAAATATACGAAGTTAATTTTTTGTTACACACTTTTAGAGTTACTTGTTAAAAGCTAGATAATT
>JAAFCF010006416.1:0-27647 GCA_013389785.1 Helicorthomorpha holstii | reverse complement strand
TTTTTTTATGAAAATTTCTCTTCATTTGTTGCTGAAAATATGTCTGAATTTTGAAAAATTGTCTGACTTAAGAAAATTTATCAAATTTTTTTAAAAATTGTCTTGATTTGATTCTGAAAATATGTTTGACTTTTGGAAAATGTCGGATTTTTTTATGAAAATTAGTCTGACTTTTGGAAAGTGTCTGATTTTTTTATGAAAATTAGTCTGACTTTTGAAATATTGTCTGACTTTTAAGAAAATTTATCAAATTTTTTGAATAATTGTCTTGATTTGTTTCTGAAAATGTCTGACTTTTGAAATATTGTCTGACTTTTATGAAAATCTATTGAAGTTTTTGAAAATTTGTCCGATTTTTTATGAAACTTTGTCTGATTTTTTATGAAAATTAGTCTGACTTTTGAAATATTGTCTGACTTTTATGAAAATTAATCTGACTTTTGAAATATTGTCTTACTTTTATGAAAATCTATTGAAGTTTTTGAAAATTTGTCTGATTTTTTATGAAAATTTGTCTGATTTTTTATGAAAATTAGTCTGACTTTTGTAATATTGTCTGATTTTTGAAATATTGTCTGACTTTTATGAAAATCTATTGAACTTTTTTATAATTAGTCTGATTTTTTTCTGAAAATTTCTGATTATTTTTTATTGAAAATTTCTGATTATTTTTTTTATTGAAAATTTCTGATTATTTTTTTTATTGAAAATTTCTGATTATTTTTTTATTGAAAATTTCTGACATCAACCAGGGCATGTGCTGAGTAATTGGAAATTATGTCAAATTGCTTTGCTTGGTCACATTGGAATACTCAGTGGTAAACACTTTTTAAAATGGTTGAGAAACAATGTTTTTGAAACTCAAACAGAATTATTTATAAATTAAAAAAAAATAGTTTAAAAATATTTTAAAATCGAATTCGAACAATTATTACATTTTCAAAGTTGAAAAAATTGTTTAAAAATTTAAAAATTTATTTAAAAAGTAGCATCAGCTTTCAAAAATTCGAACACTTATTTAAGATTTTCTAAAATTATTTAAATATTCGAACGCCCATTTAAAATAATAATAAAAATTCGAACATTTGTTAAAAATTAAGATGAGTGATTCTACTGTAAATACAAATAATAAATTAAAAATTAGAACAATATTTTCCATTTTTAGGTATTGGTTATTAAAAAATCGAACACTTATTCAAAATGTTCTAAAATTACTTAAATATTGGAACACTCATTAAAAATTTGTACATTCGTTTAAAAATTAAAAAAAATTTATTACAAAATACGAAAAATAATTTTAGAACATTGATTATTTAAATGATTTGACAACATTGCGAATACAGTAAGTGTTCAATTTTTTAAATGACAAATGCTCTAACATTTATTTAAAATAATTACTTAAAAATTCGAACATTTGTTTAAAAATTATAATAATTGATTCTAAAAATACAAACTATACATTAAAAATTAGAACAATATTTTAAAAAATTTGGCATTTGGTATTAAAAAATCGAACACTTATCCAAAACGTTCTAAAATAATTTAATTGTACGAACACTTATTTAAAATAAACACACATTATTCGAACATTCAGTGGATATTCAGACAATCATTAAAAATTCGAACATTTGTTTAAAAATTCGAATAATAAATGTCAAAATATTATTTAGAAAAGTTATTATTTAGAAAATCGATCATTTAAAACTCTTTAATGAGTATATATTTGTGGATTAATCATTGTATTTTAAAGAGGTTTTCCGTGTATCAAAGGCTGATAAAGTGTGATGTGGGTTGATGTAGGCGTTTCAGTTAAAAATAATTCTTTCAAAGACACATAATATCCAAAGTGAACGTCTTAGACTTAAGTTTTTGTTGTTGTTATTTGTTGGTGTGTTTGTCTGCTAAGGAATTTGTGTCTTTGGATTTACTTTCATGTCTTTATCCTCATTTGTTACATTTTTTCTGTTCATAAGACATTAAACTCAATAACTTTAAGTGAAAATGGCAACCCATTTACAGTCACCATTTTCTTTTAAAAATAAAATCTCTTAAAAAATGACAGAAAAAATATTTATTGTTTTTTAAAAGTCAATGTCTGGTTTATTTTTAGAAATTACTTAATTTTTAACCCTTTCGTGATTCATATTTCAGCCAATTTAAAACACTTTTCAACTAAATTTATTTCTAAATTTGGGTTTTTCAGACACAAAATTAACTGTAATACAATTGTGACGCGTAACTGGTGACGATTTTTCTATTATTAACTTAAAAAGTACTTTTTTGATATTTTAGGAAGTTTTATTTTAGGATTTCTAGATATGGTAATGAGATTTTAAAATGTTTTAAGAAATGAATCTTACAATTAAATAAACTTCTTAAAATTAAATCCAGAATGATGCAAAAAAACATGATGATGATTAGGGTTTTTATTTAAAGACAATTTGACTGAATTTAAAGATTTGTTTTACAATTATTTCTGATTTATTGAAATTTTTTAAAAAATTGCTGATTATTATGAATATTTGTCTGATTTTTATCAAATATTATCCGAATTTTAAGAAAAATTATCCGAATTTTAAGAAAAATGTTTTGAATTTTGATAAATTGTCTGATTTATCAAAATTTGTCTGACTTTTATGAAAATTTATCAAATTTTTTGAAAAATTGTCTGATTTGTTTCTGAAAATTTGTTTGACTTTTGAGAAATTGTCTGATTACTTATGAAAATTTATCTGACTTTTCTGAAAATTTGTTTGACTGGAAAAATTGTCTGATTTTTTATGAAAATTAGTCTGATTTATGAAAATTGGTCTTGTAAAATTGAGTAATTTTTAAGAAAAATTATCTGATTTTTAAAAAAAATTATCTGATTTTTAAAAAAAATTATCTGATTTTTATGAAAATTTCACTTTATTTTTTATGAACATTTGTCTGACTTTTGATATATTGTCTGACTTTTATGAATGTTTATTGAAGTTATTGAAAATTTGTCTTGATTTTGTTTCTGAAAATTTGTTTGACTGGAAAATTTAACTGATTTTTTATGAAAATTTCTCTTATTTGTTTCTGAAAATACTGTATGTCTGACTTTTGAAAAATTGTCTGATTTTTAAGAAAAATTATCTAGTTTTTTTATGGAAATTAGTCTGACTTTTTAAACTTAGTCTGATTTATGAAATTTAGTTGTAAAGGTAATTTGGATTTTTTTCCTAAAAGCTTAGAAATTTGTAGTTGTGTTTTATAAAGTATCTGTTCTAGGGGTGAGGGTGTAACACCTAAATTGACGGTAGGGTTTACGAATTTTCGTAAATTTGTTGCTGATGTTGTTCTCTCTAATTCTTCTTTTTTATTATGCATGTTGTCAGAAGTTGTTAAGGGTTGCGGCAAATGTTGTCGTAATTTTCTGTAATCCTCTACATCCACAAGCATCATTTTACGTACCAATTTTTTAATTAACGTGTTGGAATAAGCGATGAGGCTAAACTAGCGATGGCAGGACCTAAAATACCAATTAAGGGACCTATGAAACCTCCATGTTGTGACATTAGTTGACGTTTCTGAGGATGTGACAACTTTGGTTCTGATAAATGTCGAATAATTTCGCCATATTTATGTAAACAACTTAAACCCTTTTTTACCCATATATTTGTTACGATAATTAAGACAAAATTCTGACATTTTATCTACGGCAGCAGGTGATAAATGTTGACAATAGGCGGCCTGTTGTTCAGGTTGGTTTTTGAGACGCCGTAATATTTCTAATTCCTGTAGGGGTGCTGATAGGTGGAAGGGAGGGTGTTGTGATCCACCTTTCATTGAAGTTGAAACCCTCACCACTCGAGGGCAGTGGCGGCGGCGGCAGGTGTAGAGTGGGAGGTTAGATGATGTTGTTGAGAAGAGTTCTTTTTCTCTTCGTTTGTAGGTGATGTCTTGCATGTGGCTGACGATGGGCAGCCATAATTGTTTGCGTTTAATAGGGGTAGGGCGTATGGGGTTATAAATTGATAGGGTTGATTATGTTGTTCTCTTACTAATTCAAGGGAATGGATGGTTTTTTTAAGATGATTGACCTCTTCTTGACTAAGTCCTCCGCCACTTTGAACTGCTTAAATTAGTTGAACGAGAAATAAAATCTCCAATGTCAAGGTGACAACTAAGGCAAATAGTGTGGTGCAATTCTTTAAATACTTTTTAAATGTTTGTGGTTCTTTTTGTTGTTGTACATTATTATTATTATTTGACATAATTTTATTGGTACTGGTTGTACTAACTGCCGGTGTGTCAAGGTTAACGGGTGATATTTCACCATTATGAACATCAGTGGAGGATGAACTGCTACCTCCCACGCCAACGCGCGTTTAAATATTTTCTAAAACGTTAAGCAGCATGATGATGTTTAATTTTCTTTTATTTTGTTAAGTAACCCCTGATAGAGAGCTTCTCCTACATAGGCAACAGTTTCTTCGCCAGGTAAAATTTTACTCAGATACCTTACACAGGTAGGTGTGTTGGGCATGAAATCTAGAAATAAATAGGTGTAACCCTGACGTGTGGCATCTATATATGCCTCTTCAAATTCTTTGGCCGATATGCCTTCCACCTGTTGACCAAAATGGCGACATTGTTTGCTGTAACATAGACTTTTGAATAGAAAAAAATATTTTGTATTCAGATTAATTGTGTGACTTTCATTACCTCTAGGAAATAAATTTTGATTAAAAAGAATGACACTTATATTGTCATGATGACTTCCTTTTGTAAACATATCTGAAATAAATTTATTAGATTGACACTCGATCATCAAATCGTCAATAATAATTAGAGTTTTTAGCTGTTTATCATCATTCGTAGGAATTTCATCCAACAAACTTTCGTGTAATTGTACTTTTTTAAAATTGTCCCAAACTTGTTTATTGTCATATAAAGGTTGAGATTTACCATAGCATATAATGAGTTTATCAGGAGGCGGTGAAATCATTTCATTTGATTTACGTAAAATTTTGTTGAAAATACCGTTTTACCACATCCTGTAGATCCTGCAAAAATGCAAGTAATTTTTTATCTAAAAAGTAATACATGTTTTTTTTGTTAATTTTTTACATAATGTTTTTTTAAAAAAATTAAATTGCCTTTTTTTAGACTAAATGGTAAAATGGTTTTATTAGACTTTTACACCTTCTATTTATAATATCAACGCGCAAAAAAATTAAAACAAAAATTTTTTCTTTTTTAAAAAAAACAAATTTTTTATTTAATAGTATAATAAAATATTCGTTTACATAATTATTTAATTAACATTTTGCTTATTATTTTTTAAAAAATGAAAAACTAGTTAAATAATTAATCATCATCGATAGTGATGACTTCCGGATTGTTGTTGTTGGTAACATGACGAATAGCGGCTGTATAACGGCGACTACGATTTTTACCTCTAGAAGCCGATGATGGCCATCCCGACGAAGTAGATGTAGAGGCACCGCTACCATCCACAATGTTGGTGGTGACTAACTTTTTTTCTACAGAATATGGTTTTACACGAGCAACAGGACGGGCGCTTTTCTTCTTACCGTTAAAAGTTTTTTTAGATTGTTGCCGATTATCATCATTATGATTTGTTTTTGTTGGTGGTGCTGCTATTCCATAACCTTTATCATCCTCGTCATCTGGCAGACTTGCGGTGTCAGCATCCGATAAAAGTTTGTTTGTAGTAGCGGCGACATCTAAAGGTTGATATCAAACTGTTTGTGTCGACTGGTGGGATTTTAAAGGTGGTAGATTTTCCTCCTCCTCTTCATTGTTTTGGCCGGCACTGTTAGTAAATATAAACTGCATGGCCTGTGCTGTACGTGGTCCGCCTTTGTTTTCATTAGGATCCAGCATGGCAAAAGCTTGGTCGATCAAGGGTATCAGCTGTTTTAATTGTACCCAACTTTCTTGGGTAAAGTTTAGACCCGTACACCATCCACTTTGACGAGGCACAACATCACCCATACTTGTGGCTGAATTGAAAATTTTTGTTGCTGATATGTATAGACTTTTAAACCTCGATTATATCCAAAAATTTTATAGCCAGCAATTTGACCCTCCATATTGCTGACGAATTGATAAAGTTCGTTAGCGGGTGTAGTATAACATCCGTTTTCGCCACCGCCAAATAGTTGAGTCAACATCGGTCGTAGGATTGAAGATCCTGCCAAATTTTGTGGCGTATAATTATATTTGCCATTCATTTTTGTTGTTTGACTTTTTTTAAAAAAATATTTTTCTTAAGAGAGAGTTGTTACGCTTTTAAACATTATAAAATAAATGATTATTAAACATGCAGTGTGCATGGCTTTTTATTGCTAAAATTTTTGAAGTTAAGGGGGTAATAGGGTGCTTTTTATTTACTTTACAAAAAATATCCGATAGATAACTACAACCGTAAATTTAAATTGATTAATTTAAGAGGTGTCAAAAAAAAAGGTTAAAAGGTTTTTCAATTATTTCTCGCTTCTCCCTGTCCTCCAACTACCTCCTATATAACACTCATGAGAAAACTGTAGTAATCTATTAATGTCATGATGATTAACTACTAAACCACTTAATTTTTAAAAACATGTTTTATTATTGTAATGTTAACACACAGTGGGTGATACAGGAATAGAGGAAGAGGAGGTAGATAAAGAAGTAAAAGTGTTAAGAGAAACATGATGTTGTTCAAACACGCATATTAAATTACTTAGCTATAATATCGTTCACGTTGCAATGACGTAGTAAAAAATTTTTATGTGTATACTATTTTGATTTATTACAAAATAAACAGTTTTTAAAGCATGTACAACTTTGTTTTAATGTCGACAATGTTGTTGATTTAACATTATGAGGGTCATATTTTTTACATAGCATTTTCATTACCATTTCATCGTTTAAACTTAAATCTGTAGTGTATAAACGATTTAAATTATGTGTAGGAGAAATTTTTTTATATTGGTTAAATAAATAAAACAAACAATGAGCCCCGCATGCAAAACTAATTGGACTCTGTAATACATGAGGATTAATTAAGATAGTTTTTTTGAAAGTGTTTTTCAAACTATTGTTGCCAATATAGGTGATAAAACGATGGAGAGTTGCCAAAAGAGTCAAAAAAGTATCCCTGCATACGTTCGTTAACGTAGAAACAAACCCAATGTTGACTGCCTTTATTGTCTTCATCTGTATTTAAAATTATGCTCATACCTTTAAATAGTTTATTTATGCACTCTAAATGGTTAGCAGGAAGTACTCCTAAAAAGCAACCTTTACCACTGGTGGTAAATAATATTTTGTTCACACATTTATCCAAAGTAAAATTATCCATATTTTTCTTTCGTTAAGCATTAGAGTTGACGACACTAACCTGCCGATTACGATTAAAATAACACGCCGTAATAAATCATTTGCATATTTTCAGTTAATTTAATGGCAAAGTGTCCGTTTAATTTTAAAACACCGGATTGATTGGGCTGCGTCAAGTCACTACCGGCATTATTATTGTTAAAATCCAACACTATTATGGTATATCCTTTGGCATAATTTTGACACGTAATAATGGGAGCAGGTGTAGAAGCGGTACCAGCATCTATATTATTTAAAATCAACATGTATCCTTCTATAAAATCATCATTAGCAAAGTCAAAGTTTTTAATTCCGCATTGCGTTATTCTGCTGTCCACGGTTGCCGTCAGATCTTTTAAACTACAATGATGAAAATTAAAAGGGTTTTTGTCAGGAGTACCATTTAAAGCTTCATGGGATACAAAAAAACAGACAAAACTGTATGGCACTTTACCGTTAAAAGGGTCATTGAGTACAAAAGACAGAGAATCCTTGGCGATGGAATGCGATCCCACACGAATGTCAGGAAACGCAAAAGAAAATTGTCCAAACGGCATTGGATGTTCCAACAGTTTAGCATATTGATATAAAATTGCATTATCCGGTCTATATTTGTTATATAGCAACACAATGTCGTCAATCTTAAATTGGTAACCTCCTTTGACCAGATCGTAATTTAAATAAAATTCAGGTTTACTACATGTTAATTTAAGACGTGTTTAAATAAGATTAGGCATTAATTTTCCGCAGCGTGATAAATCCAAATGTAATGGAACAACCATGTTGTAATTTTTTGATAAAGCTATATTGGTGTTTAAATTGGTGTTTAAATTTTTGGTAGCGGTTGTACAGCTTTCAGCATTTGGTGCGTAAACGTCATTAACCCCATTTGCATCAGGTATAAAACCCTGCAATAGTCCTTTACTTTTTATTAACTTGTCGTCAAAATTTAACAAATTTTCAAAGAAAAAACTACCGAATCCTCGCCCATGTTGAAAATGACCACCTGCATAAAATGCAGGACGATAATTCCCCCAACCTCTTTGACGTTGATGACACTGTTTCATATAATAACACATTAATTTATCACAACTGGCACAATTTTTTCTTTTAGTTGCCATATTAACAAAAAAACTTTTTTTATTTATTTATTATTAATAACAGGTTTAAAATGTAGTTTGATTTGACTGTTACCATCTTCAAAATTAAATAAACTTCCAAAATAGGTACCGGTACGTAAATCAATTTTTATAGTTTGAAAAGTATCCAAACATATGGGGACATACTGTGGCTGGTTATAAAGAAAATGAACAAAATTGTTTTGACGCTGCATATTTATAGGCACAATTTGTAATAATTGAGCCTGCATATCGCCGACGTATTGATGTTGAATAATGTTGGTATGCACAAATACTGCTGTTTCTTGTATACGCGGAGGATATGTGGCTCTTGCCTTCCACCCGCCAATATTATTGTTTTTTTCTTTTGTATATATAATTTTGTTTAAAAAAGGATCCTCATGTTCAATTGTCAGTGAAAATCCTAGAATGTTTGTAAGTTTTGTTTTAAAAAATAATTTACCCGTATTATGTACCGATTCGACTATAATACGTCATAACTTTGAGTCATGAACAAACTGCAAATTTTCTTTAAAATATCTGCCGTGTTTATTTAATACTTTATGCGTTTTAAATTTAAAATCTGGAATTTCACGGTTAAGATTTTCGATAATATTTTAAATTTTCTACCAATATTTCCTCGCTATCATAACATCCTGGCGGTATTGTTAGATTATTGAGATAAATAAAGTAATAACTGTTCATATAAGTTTGACCATCTAAATGTACATTTACAGGAAGCATGCTAATACTTGTATTTGATTGCCATTGACTTTTTTCTTTCAATTGGTATGCCGCGTGATTTAAAGGTAACTTGTTATGTAAAAAAATAGAAGGAACATGAGGAAGTTGCAAAGTGAAAGCATAATTAAGCGAATTAGCATCTGCTGTTATATTTTCCCATCGATGTGGAAACATTATGTCTACCAACCCTACTTCCCAATTAGTTGAACCTAATTTAACACTTTCTGGCAAATGCACTATAAACCATCCAGCTTTATTTTTTGGATAATATTGTACAGATGAATTAGACGTTAAAGTCATGTAGAAACCATTTTGACTAGTTTCTTCTTTAAAAGCCATTTTTTTATTTATATTTTTATTTTTTTAAATATTTAAGCGATAGGTAGGAGATATGTATTCCCATTTGAACACCTGAACTTTATGAATATGTTCTATGGTTTACACTTCTTATTTATATGATTTTTAAATCTTTTTCACCCACCCAACTATTCATTTTAGAGGGATAACCCCACCATTTCACCAAATATTTCTTCTGTTTCCCCACTTTTTTACTCTGTAGAATTTTTTCAATATTAAAATAAGTTTTTAACGTCGGTTTCGCTACTTTTTGTATTTCGGCTTCATAGTATACTCCGTCTATTTTTTCACTCTCACTATCCATTACTTTATATACGGGATAAGGATGACGCAAAATTACTTGATACATAGTGAAAATTTCCTCAGGCCAATTGGGTGTATCAGTTACCTTATCAAATATTTCTTTTAAACTAGATAGGCGTACAATATCCCCCACTTTAAAATTAAGTTTTTTGGTTTTTATTTGCTGATTTTTTCCATATAATCTCTCATAAACTAAACTTTCATTTTTTGTATTTACTTTAATAGGGGCAACTCCTGTTACCCTTGATGGCATATTATTGTAACCCTCCATAAGTTTTGGTAAAATTTGCGTATAACAATAAGAGTTTTTATTTCTGGCGTACATTTGTAATTTCATTTCTAGAGTACGATTAAAATGTTCCACTACTGTTGCTTTTTTATCGCTAACTGAAGTATAAAAGTTTACACCATAATCTTTCATCAGTTTGGGTACAAGTTTATTTTTGAATTCTTTTCCTTTTTCAGTATGAAAATTAGCAGGTGCACTATGATTATTGTTAAAAATTTTACTTATATTTTTGCACACCTCTACAGCCCCTTTAGTCAGTAAAGGTCTTGCCCATGCATATTTTGAGAAAATATCAATAACAGTCAGAATATATCTAAATTTATTATTGTATTGAAAATAGCCTTGCATATCCAAAATATCTGCTTGCCATAAATCGTCAATACCAATAGCATGAGTTTTATTACGCGGAAATTGATGTTTAACTTGCTTTAGCAAACTGTAAGGGTATTGTTGAATTGTCCACTGTTGAAACCATTTCGTATTTGGTTGACGTATATACTTTCTAAAACGCTCAATAGAACCCAAACTGTACGGACGTGTTGTATCATAATATTGTGAATTCCATTTTCTTTCTAATGTCTGATGACGTAATCTTTTCTTTTTCTTCTTTAATAATGGCAGTTGTTGTTGTTGTTTATATTAATCAAAAAATTAATCAATCAGTAACCAAAAGGCCAAACCTTTAATTGACCATCTACATAGGCTTTCTCAAATACTATCTGATACGTTTTATCACAAACTTGACTTTAAATCACCGGTATATTTACATCTTTTAATGTTAAACTGTTTTACCTTTATCTTATCACCAACAACGAACCTTTTCGCCTCTTCACTTATCATTTTTTGACATACCATGCTTTTAATCAGTTGATAATTTATATCCGAGTTTGTACTAAAATTTATATTTATTCCTCTTACCTTCCACTATTCTTCCCCATTACTCAATTTATAACCGTAATTTTTGGGACCGCCACACACAAATTCCGTAATATAAACTTCCTTCTTCTCCTCATCTTTACTACAACCTGTAGACGGGGACAGGGGTATTTACTACCGATTTCATCAGTTAATTGTCCCAAATTTTCGCCATTCATCCCTTTCAAAGGATCTTCCATTCCACGTGGTACTATGTATATTAAACTATCTGTATCCATGTAAAGCGAATTTTTTCCTACTAAATCCAATAAAAGTTGTAACCTTAATCTAGCACAAGCTGTCGTATAGGCAGCTATAACTAAATTACTTTTTGCAGAAATCCCTTTCATTTCCACCAAAGGTTTATATGTCACCAACATGTTATTTTCATTGACTAATTTTGCGTCAGTAATCGCTTTATCGTCGCTATTTAAAAGATCAACAAGTGTCATATAATCGTTCACCACCACTGTAACAGGTAAATCTTCACGTTGAGCAAATTTTCCCCATAAAGAATTAAGACAAAATTTGGCAATAGCCCTCTTTCCCACATTTTTTTCAACTTTTTCCAACTTAATACCTTCTACCTGTTCATAATTTTTTATATAATTTAATTTATCTGCTTCACACCGAACCCAAGAAGGCCATCCCGAAGATTCCTGCTTAATCTTAAGTAAGGCATCCACGTATTAAGCAAATAAACCTTTCATCTGTTTTTCATAATGCCAAATTTCGTATACTTTTATCACCTGATAACCATGTTTGACAGCCTCATCTGTTTCAATTGTTGTCCAAGTACCGCCAATAGCCCTTGAAAAATGTGGATGGTTACATTTATTGTCGGGTGGGTTTAGTAAACAACAAGTGCGACATAAGGGAAACAATAATTTAATTTTACATCGAAATGGTAGCACAGGATGATATAATTTAAGCGGAGGAACTACCACACACTTTACCATGCCAAAATATTTACCGTCACCTTCATAATTAGTTGGATGTAAAATTTGAGGATGTCCTACAGGCATAATGTCATATTTATTAACTGTTGGATTTAAACTAACATAGTCAACGTACATCATTTTTTCCCCTATTTTTGCTTTGTAATATAGACATGTTGGCGCGGTATGTCCCCCATAAAAACCTTGCCTTGGAATGAGGGGTCCCATCAAACCGTAAATATTATTGATAAAAAACTGTTGCATAATCAAGTCTGTTTGAATTTCACCCTCTAACTCGCACTCCCACTTCACAATTATCTCTTTAATTTGATTTATAACCTTCAAATCGCGCAAACGTCGAATTATTTTATTGTATAAGTCACGCATGGGAATATTGCTCACACTTTTAAAACTATGTGGTTTATAACAACGTGGACAACCATGAAAATAGCATCCCATAAATTCATATGCACAACTATTCACCTCATCCCATACATCCACATATAAATTTTCAAAATTTTTTTCACCGCCATTTAAAGCGTGACATATACTGACTATTTTTGATTGAGCTATCCTTTCCAACCACTTAATACTCTTTTCACTGTAATGTTTTTTCAACGGATAATAACCCACTGGAGGTATTATACCAATACTATTTAAAGGCATAAAATGAGCAAAATATACTTTTTGACAGTATGAAGGCAACGTTACAGCATGTAAAAAAGGATCCATATTAAACATTTCGAGTGTCATACGTCTAAATTCATTGCACGCCTGTCGTAAAATGACAACATCAGACTGACAATATTTGCGCAACTCTATTTTAAAAATAAAAGTTTTTCCAATCTGTTGGGCATGCCAATTCATTAGACTTTGACGTTCGTATGCTGTTTTTTTCATATCAGGTTCGTAAAATTTCAAAGCCGGCCACTCTCCCTCGTAATCTTGATTCTCTAAACGATTAAATTTATGCGGAAAATAACCTTTCTTTAACTCTTGTAAATTGAATGTCTTAGGTAGAGCTGCCAGCAGTACCAGTAAAAAATTATGAGAATCAATAAAAGTTATATTGTTTAATTTCATTGTAATTATCTTTTGCCCATTCCAAATAATTTGAGGACATTATTTTTAAACAACCACTGCAACAGTAAATGATGATCATATCTGCGACCATAATGACTAACAAAAATATGTTTTTTGCCTAACACACCTTCCATTAATTCACCAAAAGTCCACTCACAAAAAATATGATTGGTATCCTCACCACTGTCAAATATTTTTTCTATTTTATTATCCTCATCTTGAACAATAACCAGATTTGGTTGATGAATATTATCACTCTCTTTTACTTAACATTCATAATCAAAATACCACACACGCCCTGCAGGTGGTCAAGGTACACCACATTTATTTCGTTTCATAGGATCATATTTCTGAATAAAACATTGGTGGTTAAACTCCTGATTTGTTTTACAGTATCTACGATATTTAGTAAAGCATATATGCTTTGGTTGTTTATGTTGATAACACACGCTGCAATATCGTAAATCTAGACAAGTCGCATTTTCCAGATGTTTTTTAAAACATTGAGGTAATTAAAAATATCTCAAGCAACAACTACATTGTTTTGTAGGCTGCTGTAATGACAGCTTAAATTCTTCACATTTGGTGCTGTTACAAGCTAAACAATGACGCGTACACCTATGATGACCGGTAACACCATTTAAACATAAAATACAAAACGTTTGAGCGCCATATAATGAAGTTATATTAACCATGCAATCATAATGTCCGTCATCTAACAATAGCCACAGTCCAAATTTTACTTTTTTTTGATTTTCCCTATCATAAGGATTTAAAGTTGTAAATGTCACCCTCAAATCACCCTCCAATTCTATAACGTATATTTGATACTCTTCACCTAAATAATTAGCAAATTTTCTAATTTCTTCTACTCCACAAGGTTTGTTTGATACTACACGGGCCCCGTCACAAAGCTCCTTGGCACATTTAGTTTGATAACTCATGTTTTGTTTGATTTTTTGAAATTCCATATACTTTTGTTTACGCATTTCACCTTTGGCTTCTCGATAATGAGCATTTCTAATTCCAACTACTATAGCTCTTGCACAACACATCAAATCCTCAGTATTGTCAATAAAAACAACAAATTTATTGCGACTTTTATCCTTAATCCATGTTCTCACATTTTTTATATATCTTTTCTTCACATAAGTAACGCCATTTGGTGGCACCCCTCCCCGTAGAGGCATACATGTTTTCATAAGCGATAAACGTAACTTTCCATCTGTCAAATTAAATTTATCATTTGAATTTTAAATATTGACTATCGTATCCAACAACAATTTTCCCGTCAGTCGTTCACGATTTATAAATGCAATATTTACGGGTTTTTTTTAACTTAGCACTCTGTAAACAAAAACGCATACTTACATCTGGATATTTTACTTTCATTTCCTCGTTTTCTTCTTTTAAAGCAGCAAATTTATCAATTAAATGGTTGAAAATAGCTTCTATTTTTTGATTAAATTTTTCAGGTAAAATCTTTTCCAAATTTTGAAAAATAACTTCCCCATTCATCTCATCGGTTTTAAAATTTTTGTTTGTTTTATGCTCATAATTAATAATCTTAAAATATTTATCACTAGCTGCGGCTGCTGTTGACATCACTGCCATGTTCCCACCTTTAGTGACAATACCAAGTCGCTGATTATCATGAGCGGGAGGTTTTTTGTCAGTCACCGTCGCCTCATTTACCTCACTTATTTCGTCATACATCTTTTTAACAATGCAAGTATGTATACTAATGACACAATTATTAATTATTTTATAACTAATATACAGTTTATATTTATCATCAAAAAATAATTAAAAAACAGTTTTTTATTTTTATTTAATCTTTCACAAATTTTAGCACTTTATGTTCAGTAATGTATTCTTTTCCATCACTATAGCGATTCAACGTTTTACCAACTACTTCAAAATATAAACCCAAAGTAGGAGGTTTGGTTGGAACAACCTCTAAAGCTTTTTGCGATATTAAGTACGCTGTACCCTCTAAAGAATCGCCAAAAGGAGTAAACGCTTGTAAAGGACGTATTGGTGATAAATTAAGGGGTAGTGGTGATGATGATGACGTATAACTAGTAGAAGGTTGGTGGTATTCTTGTTGTTGTTCTTGTTGCTCTTTTTCCTGCTGGTTTTGATGGTAATGGTGATAATGATAATGGCTATGATATTGTTGTTGTTGTTGCCTATATTGATAATCCAAATTTTTTTTAGTAAAATCTTACAAAAATTAAGAAAAAATAATAAAAAATATTCACATATAATTTAAAAACAAAAAAAACACTTACCATATCCATTGTTGAATATAAGGGTCTAGCAACAAACTCCTTTGATACTGTTTTTTAAAAAATTAATTCTTTTTTATTTATAGAGGGATAAAAAATACATACACTGTTCGCAATCCAAGGCAAGATACTCTAAACCATTTGAAACAGGCACTGATGATGATGCTGATGATGATGATGATGCCGCTGGTAATACCACCAAAGGACTACCTCCCCTCTCTATGCCATAACGTGGTCGATCATATAATGACGGGTTAATTTGCGCCGCCTAGATATTTTAAGATATTTTAAGATATTATAAGAAGTAAAAATTATTTTAAAAATTAACTTATATTTTTGGCAGTAAAATTAAAAAAAATAAAAAAAGGAACTTACGCTTAAATTTGATGATACTTGTCAGTAATTACAATTCATATAAAAAATATTATCGATTAATAATTCCTTCGTATCATACAATAAATTTGCATCAAATGAGGTCTATAATAAAAAAATAATTTTTTTAAAAAAATGTTATTTTTTTATCTTTTATTTTTTAAAAAATAGAAAAAAATCTTAAGACACTTACCACTTTCATATTGTACGTAGCCGTTATAACACTTGTCGATCCTTTTAAAAAAGTTTTTAACCAAGTGGTGCAATTCAAATCTCTTAGTATATATAAATTCATTTTTAACTCAACTCCCATCTGTCTATATTCATCACCCAGTTCCCTCTCTTATTTTTCAACTTAACTATTGCTAACGAAAACATTAACACTACTTTTATTAAACAAAACACCCCCCTCTTACTATTTGAAAGACCTCATGTTACAAATTGCTGCAATGACCAAGTACTTACTTTTGACGGACGCTATATAAATGACTGCAGTGTCTTTAAAATAGTGCGCAACCAGTTACATAAGTTTAATCAATACAACTACTACATAATCTTATTTTTTAAAAAAATATGAATACCGCAGACGACTTTCTCTCAAAAAGTACGGAACGTTCCACCAACAACAAAATACCAGATATCGAAATTATTAACGTTCCGCCTTTACGCGATATCGACGAAAACATACTACATAACTTTCAAGATATGTTTCAAACGTTCAATTTTATTTCGGGATACTTAAGTGTGTTTATTAAAAGAATGCGCTACTTGCTTAAATTTTAACGCTAAACGCACCGCACTTTTAATTCTATTAAATCATCATTTCAGAATTGACAACCATATTATCAACGATAATACAAACGGTAAGTAATTTTTTATAAAAAACTAACAAATTTTTAAATTAAAAACATTTTTTTATTTAGTTTACGTTTTAAACATGTCCAAATATATTAACGACGGCACCCATTCCCAAGCAAGTTTCTATACGACACCAATTCAACCTGTTTGCATCGATTACGCAACAGTTAACGTCGAAACAGCCACACCAAGTAAGTAAACTATTTTTTAAAAATAAAAAATTATTAATATTAAAAATATTTTTTTATAAAAAATTGTTTTTTTTTATAGATTACCCACTACCAAGCAATCCTCACGATATTAACCAGCTTCTATCAAATCTCACCAATTACGTCAATCGCCAAAATCCTGTTCAAAAAAACATTTTAAACGCTTATGTTAACGAAAAAGAATTAACAGAAAAACTATTCATGGCTGCTAGCAAAGGATATATTTATCCACAATTTTTCAATAGTTGTCGCATATTTTTTTATAATCGCAATCGTTGTGAAAGAAACGATTATTTACGAATGTACAATGGGTTATGTCCATCCAGACGACGTCTTAATTCATATTAATAAATCTATCATGAAAATACAAAAAATAAAGAGTATTTTATTATTATTATTATGTTTATATATAGATATATTTTTTAACTATTTAAATAAATTTCATAACACCACTTTGTAATATAATACACATGCATTATTTTAAATGTATTTTATTTAATAATGATTAACCTCTATTACAAACAAGGTTAATTAAAAATTGCTAGCAACACTTTTTAAAAAATTATATAAACATAACTATCTACACACACCCCCTCTTAAGATACTTTATTACCTTCCTCAATTACTTTTTCTCTCTTCCCACCTCTCCCAAACACACATGTGTAAACATGCACAAATTATATTGTCTCAAGGTCAAAAAACCTCAGAACACATGTATGCCATTAAAACTGTAACTAATCGGGGCGGACCCTGATCGGATTAATATTGACAAACACGGAGCGGCTAAGTTTACGCTACGCATGCGCTACCCATTTAACACACAACAGCTGGGAGCGCATACGTACAGGGTTGCCTCATACAGTGTAACACAAAAAGAAATTATGACGTCACTACGAGAGTTTCACATGGGACATCTGTTATAGTAGGCTCTGCCCACTTTTCCACTTAGCCATGCCCACCACCCAATCCTGCTCTCTGATTGGTCAGATTTAAATTTCACGCCCAAAAGCTCAACGCTGATTGGCCCGGCTTAGGATGTACCCCAACTACTATTAATTGTCAATTGTCGTCATTTCTTCTTCTTTGTTTTTCCTGGCTGTTATCATTGCCACTTTTTTTATAAACTTTACTCCAAGGTTTGTCATATGATGATTTCTCCAATATTGATGGCGACAATGGAGGAGGAGGAGGAGGAACTTTTAAAGATGTAGTAACATTTTTACCCCTGCCAACAGTTCCTATAGTATTATTGTCACCAGTTGACATATTTAGAGGAGCAGGTAACCATGAAAGCACCTCATCTTCGGCTTGTAAATTTGAGTTTTGCCCATCATCACTCCAATTATAATTCTCCAAATCCGGCCAATGATATCTATTTCCATCCACACTTTCTTCCACATCCTTTAACGTTGCCTTAAGTAACTGCACCATACCACCAGATTCATAATAATGCAAGCGCATATAATGATGAATTCATTGCACCATAAAAAATAATTCACCAGCTGTTAATCAAGCATTTCCTCCAACCCGTTTGACTTCATACTCGGCCGGCTTAGATCTCGATTCCTCTGTAACCTGTCACATTCCTCTTGGTGAAATTGAGCAAATCAACACCAGTATTGTTATTCAATTACCTGAAAGTTGCTACGGATGTATCGCCGATCGAAGCGGATTAGCAGCACATAATGCTATTCATGTATTAGGGGGCACAATCGATCGTGATTACACCGGCGAAATCATCGTTATTCTAATAAATTTAGGAAACCAAAATTTTCTAATTAATCAAGGAGACAGTATCGTCCAACTTATATGTGTTTATACATGCATTATACTACACAACTATAATGCCCTTATTCTTCAAAGAAATACCTTTCAGGGTAAACAAGGATTGTCATCTGGAATAATTAACAACAAGAAATGGGTACCCCCATCAAAGTTTTACAGCAAAAAGAAATCGTCAAACCTGTTCAAAATATGAAATTGGTGGGAAGACGCAACAACAAAAAAATCTAACAACAAAAACAACAAAAAATCCAAAATTGAACAAAATAAAAAAGATGTTGATGAACCTCTTGATTTATCACCCACTCAAAAAAAACAGACATCTGCTGAAAGTGAGAACAAAAATGTCGACATCATCGATCTGCCAAATCTACAAGAACTAAGTAACTTCATTCAAGAAACACAACTATTTTAATATAAAAATAAAAATTTTTTAATTGAATAAAAACAATTTTTTTTTAATAAAACAAAAAAACATATAACCGCATTATTTTTCCAATGTTAACACAAACGTATAAGCGCTTTTTATTTTTAACCAATAAAAAATAAAATTTATAACCGCTTATTATTATTTTTTCAATGTAAAACGAGAAATGTATAACCATCTGCTTATTATTATTATTTTGTTAACATTAAAAATATTCAATAAAATTAACGCCTTTTCTCGTATACTTTTTAAACGTTTGACAAACACTTTTAGGTAACCATTCAGGAAATTAAATTTGATTTTAAACTAACGCAAAATTACACAACTCTTGTAACAATGGTAACAATGTATAACGTCTAAAAACTAATTTTATAATAAAATCATGATCCAGCGAAAGGCAATGAAATATTCCATATTTTATAATACTTTTTGTCAAATCTTTTGATAACAAAAAAAACGCCACATTATACACATAAATCTGCTTATCCACAACACAACAATTAAACGATTCATAAGCATCAGCAACAATTACTTGCAACACGTTCAACTTTTCATCAACAATGTAAATATTATCAATATTGTTGTAACGCACAAACAGTTTTACATCCGACATAATACCATAAAAACAAAGGTAAGAGATACCGATTTGCGCTTTATAACTAATACGATCCTCTACCGTATCGTAAACATACAAACATGTCAATTGTCTTCTCATTTTCTCACCAAAAGGGCATACCATAATATAAATTTTTAAACCCAATACACGCATTTGCGTATTGTTAATATAGCCGTAAAATTTAAATTTTGGAATTAAACGCGCAAAAGTTATATCTTTTGTTCCACCTGTTATCAAATCAATCATCAAAGCCTTTGTAAACGTGTCTTCATAACTTTGTATTATAAAGACATTTCTGCTCACCAAACAAGCATTAACTTTTCCAAATCGAAACTGGTAAAATTGCTTCAACTTACGCTTCTTAAAATCAACACGATAAAATACCACAAAACGACTTTCCAAATAGATTGGATCATCATCCAATTCACGTATCTCACGGGTAACCAAGATTACATCTTCTCCCCATGACAATCCACACACATACAAAATACACCGCTCTTCCACCACCGATTTATTGAACGTTATATAATTCCCCAACTGGGTCAAAGTGTCGTATTCAATCAATGAAATACACTTCAATTTACGAACATAACATCCCAAATAAATTTTATGCAAACTATCCGCACAAAATAATCCATTAGGACTTATATCCAAATTATTAAAGTCATACATTTTTAAGTTTAACCAAGCCATCTCTGCAAGTGTACTGAACAATTTTAGTTTTAAAAACTATTTAACTATTGACACACATGCATTGATTTAAAAAAATATTTTCCCCATAAAGAAAAATCCCCATGAATCATTATTTTCCCCTTTTCTTTTTATTCATATTACATAAATCACTTAACGCATTCCTCTCTTCAACTCAAACACACACTTGACCTTGACATTTATGAAACACATGTACGCTATTAAAACTGTAACTAATTGAGGCAGAGCCTGATCAGATTAATATTGACAAACACGTAGTGGCTACATTTACAATATGCATGCGTTACACTTTTAACACAAAACAGCTGGGAGTGCATATGTACAGGGTTGCCTCATAGAGTGTAACACAAAAAGAAATTATGATGTCAGTATGAGAGTTTAACATGGGGCATTTGCAACAGTAGGCTCCACCCGTTTTTTCACTTAGCCACGCCCACCACCCAATCCTGCTCTCTGATTGGTCAGATTTAAATTTCGCACCCAAAAGCTCAACGCTGATTGGCCCGGCTTAGATTTTACCCTAACTAATACCATTAAGTGTTCAGTAAATGGGGTGCACATATTTTGACCTTCATTTCATTGTATTTTAAAAAATAACAATCTTTTTCCTTTACAAAACTAAAAAGAACCCCAACCATTGATTTGAACAACAAAGTTTTTAGCGGTTGACATTATAGCATGGTGAATACTTTTAGTGTGTAGCAATAATTTGGTAAATTATTTTGGATTAATCATACTGTATTACAGTAATAGCAACATACAGTATAGTATTTGAAGCATAAGGTAAATAATTTAATTACATTTCAGTATTAACAACCATATTCCAATGTTAAATATGTATGAATGAGTTTGCATTTTAAAATATAAAATTTCATGTATAGTACAGTGTTGAGAAATGACATACCAGTACTGTATGCAACCTAGAAGGCCTTGGAAATACAGTACTGTACTATGATAGTGTGTCCAATTTGCAAAAAATGTTGTTGTAGACTAATTTTTTGAAAATGCTTTATTTATAACTTTTTTCTCTTTTCATCTAGCACTACAATATTATTTATTGAAACTTTGTGCTTACTAGTTTTGTTATAGTTAAAACAAATAAAATAAAATTGCTGCATGTTTGCTATTGTTGAAAGTGTATGTTTGTAACTATGTTGTTGTTGTTTAATAGTATTGTAGATTGTAATGAGTGATGATTAACATTAAATATTTATTCTTATTGTTTTACTTTTGTATACAAGTGTTTTATATACAAGTGATTTAATTTAAGTATTTAATTGTTTTTATTGTTTTGTGTGCAAGTTTTGATGTTTTATGTAAGCTGAAATCTGTGATTTGTCTATAAACAATAAATAAAATGTTGAAATTGTAAATAAAGTTTAAACCAAATCATTGGTGATTTGATTGAATTGACCAATTCATTTGCAGTAAAAATACACGAAATATCTACATACAATTCTCCGTAGATTCCACTAAATATCTACATACAATTCTACGTAGATTCCACTAAATGTCTACTTAAAAGTCTACATAGATTCAACTAACTTTCTACTTCAATTTCTACGTAGATTCAACTCCATTTCTACATAAAATTCGATGTAAAAAACAGTGTAATCTACTAAGAATCTACAGAGAAATGTAGTTGCAAATCTCCATAGAATCTACCTAATTCTACCAGACATTTATACGCACATTTCTTCGTGTTTCATCTACGTGGCATCTACGAGACTTGACACGTAGAATTCAAGTAGAATCTACGAGGTTGTGCTACTTGGGACATTTAAACGCCAAGGTGAAACAACTATGTCTGTCGTTTATGGTGGAAACATCATCGTCATACAACATTCATTCAGTAGTGCAAATGACCCACTGGAACTCTTAAAATTGGACCCAAAGACTAAAAATATAACAAAATTAGACGTTGCATTTCAAGGTTTTAGGGTTGAAATAGTAAGGAACTTTTTAAAGAGTTGCTGTATCGTGGAGGACAACTTGTTCCTGTTTCACAAGAACTTTAAAAAAGAAACAGTTGTGACTGTTGTTGATATGAAAACCTTAAAGTTGATTCTGTTTAAAAGAGGAACTTTTTTGAAGCCTTACTCCGGTCATATATGCAAAACGACTATTGCTCGAGGAACTGATATTTATTGTTTCAAAGATGTTGAGTCCACAACTGAATACAACTGAGAGGACGACAATGGACGACTAAATGTGACACTTGTATGTCCAATTTATAACTATTTGTACAAGTTGAATATAATGAACAAACAATGGGAAACAATTCAATTGAACATTAAATAATGAACAGGATTTTCAATTTTTGTGCCTCAGTTTTTAAGTAAAGACGAACTTTTAAATGGCTTTTAAATGTGTTGGCGATAAATTGAGTAATGTTTTGGCTGTTTATAATGTGGTAACTAATCAATGGAGAACGGTTGCATCTTCATTGAAGAAACTTAGATACAATTTCATATATAACAGCTGCTTAATCGATAATCGAGTTTATGCTTTTCAAGTTGTCCGCTCTCGGCCATTCAGTGGATTGAATGCCACTGTTTTGCATTTTAAATCTTCATTACAAACAAATTAGATTCATCAAAATTGCCTAAATTGTTACAATGTCTCAAATGTTATGTGAAGTTAGAATTGTAAGTGAATAAGTCGTTAAAGAACGAATAAAATAAAACCAAACTATTAAAAATCTATGCAAAGTTGTCTAAAAAGTTTTTGTTTTCATTTGTAAAAGTGTTTCTGGTGTTTTAATCGTAATAGACGGGAAATTCAGTTTCTTAGATGTGAAATTTATCTTCTTAAATGTGAAAATCAGTTTTTCAGACATGAAATTTAGCTTCTTAGATGGGAAATTTAGTTTCACACATGAAATTTAGCTTCTTAGACGTGAAAATCAGTTTTTTAGATGTGAAATTTAGTTTCTTAAACGTGAAATTATTTTAACAATGCTTTGAAAAGGTCATTTCCATTGGGTCAATGCTAAAAAAAAGTCCTTTTAACTGGTCATTTTACTTTTAAAACCTTACATTTTTTTAACCATCCAAATAAAGGTAATGAAAAGCAAATGTAGTGCATTGAAGTCATATTTTAATGTACTGTACTTGTTTGTTATTTTAGTGTTAAATTTTGAATGTGTTGAATCAGGTGCATTATTCGTATTCTTCAGTGAGCCACGTGCAATGCTGCAGATGTGAAAAGCATACCGTTTTCAGCGTACTGTGTTTGCATGTGTTACAGTTTCATTAGATTATTACTATTTAATAACTGATTTCAATATCATTTACTAATTTAATGATGTTTTCAATTTATAATTTGATAACTTAAACAGTTTTTTTCAGCATAAATAATGATTGTTTTTAAAATACAGACAGTTCTTGAGATTCTGTACATAACTTTGAGTGGCAACATGTGTTGAATGTAGTGTGTTAGTCGTATTCTATAGTAAGCCAAGTGTATTGCTGGGATGTGAAAAGCAAACCGTTTTCAGCGTTCACAGTTGGCATGTGTTGCTGTTTTTATTTTTGAAAACGATTGTTGGTTAAAAAAAAGTCCTTTTAATCATTTAATTAAACATTTTACTTATAAAATCTTACATTTTTTTACGAATTTAGACATGTAACAGACAATAAGTACAACTTTTTATTGATTTTGGTGATTTGGGCAGGGCCGGCCTTCTATGGGGTGCGGCGGATGCATCACACCTGGGCCTCGCGATTTGTGTGGCCTCCAAATCCGACAAGTTATCTTTTTTTTTAGATATTTGTTGAAATTTTGAATTTCTTTAAACTAAATTTGTAACTTGCACCCTCCAATAATTTTTTGGGGGGTCCCTAATTTAGTCATTTATGTACAATTTACAGTCATTGAGGGCCCCTTTTGGTTTCTTGCACCCGGGCCCCCTCTTGGAGAAAGCCGGACCTGGATTTGGGTTTATTTCATTGGTTGTTTAACGACTTATTTACATACAATTTTCAATTTGCATAAAATATGAGACATTCCTGTAACAATTTCAACAATTTTGATGAATCCAATTTGTGTTTAACAACTGCTGATTCACATTTCATTTGTAAAGAAGATTTAAAATGAAAAATAGTTAACTTCAATCCACGTAATGATCGAGAATGACCAACTTGAAAAGCATAAAGTCTATTATCAATGAAACAGCTGGTTTACAACATGCCAAGTCTAAGATTCTTCAATGAAGATGCAACAGTTCTCCATGCATTAGTTTCCACATTATAAACAGCCAAATCCTTACTCAATTTATCACTTGTAACAGATTTAAAAGCCACCACTTTATCTTTACTTAAAAACTGAGGCACAAAACTCAAATAACGAACAGGATTCTCAATGTTCAATTGGATTTCTTCCCATTGTTTGTTCAGTGTATTCAACTTGTACAAACAATCATAGGTTAAACATACAGGTGTCACATATCAGTTCCTCAAGCAATTGTTGTTTTGCAAAGATGACCAGCATAATGGCTCAAGAAAGTTCCTCTTTTAAACAGTCCACTTCAAGGTCTTCATATCAACAACAGTCACAACGGTTTTATAGTTTAAATTCCTAAGAAACAGGAACAAGTTGTTCTGCACGATACAGCCACTCAATAACTGAGTCCTTACTATTTCAGTCTTTTCACTTCCAAATGGAACGTCAGTAGTTATAGTACCATCTAAGACCGACCAATCATATTGCTGGGATTTTGAAATGGACCAATCAGAATGCAGAGATTTCAAATTCTGAAGTGGGAAAAAAGTGGGAGGAGCCAACTATACTACTATCGTTAATGATAAATCTCCATAGGATATCGATAATAATCAATATGAATTGATATTATCGAACTATCGATAGTCCGATAATCGAGTATTGCAACACTAGATGATGTCACTTGCACAATCGAATAAAACAAATTACCGCTAGATGGCAGCACTTAAAAATTTCACTTTGGCAGAGAATTGAACCCTGGTCTCCTACATGACAGGCGGGCATACTAACCACTATACTACCAAAGATTATATTTTTAGTTATAGTTTATAGTTATAGTTTAGTTATAGAGAAATTACCACTAGATGGTGCCATATGCAATAAAAAGTTTATTAAACAATTATAAATGGATTACATAATTACTACATACTAATAAGAAATGCAAAAAATGATTACATATTGTTGAAGCGATTACATATTAATGATAAATGCATATTACTTTTAAAATGCAGGTGGATCTTGCACCATGTTGTCAAAAAGGGTGAAATCGTTGCTTTGTAGATATTTATTAATTCTCTCAATTTATCTTTGTTGTTGTTGTTGAAGAAGTTCTTGATTTTGTAAAGTAGCCATGGACAAACATGGCAAAACATCTTCTTGGAGAGATTTCTTTGGAGATTTCTTGTTGGAAGATTTGTTATGGGCTTTTTTGGTGCCGGTTTTTTAGGCAATTTTTTCTTGGGAGTAGCAAGCATTTTTTTACCAGATGAAAATCCTGCAGGACCTTATTCAGTTTTTCTTTGGCATATTGGATGACACAATTCGGGTGTAGGCGTGATGATGGGAATTAAAACTAACTGCGCTATTGGATCACCAGGCTGAAGACAAAATTCAATTTTACTCAAATTGGATAAGATGACACAAATTTCACTGGTGTAATAAATGTGAACATTTCTAAGCCAAGCTAAACCACTGCGATCTTCAATTTTGCCATAGTAGTTTTCGGGAAATTTAAAAGCAATGCCGGTGGTGACTTTACAGGTTTGACCGGGTTGAATGGTGAAACAGTTATTGGGATAAAGATCAACCCCAACTGAAGCTCTAGTTTTTCTGGTGGTGGTGTAGCATTTCCATAAAGAGGTGCCCATTTGAAGTTGCTGGTGGCCATATTAATTCTGCTGCTAGTTGGAGATTGTAGTGTGTATGTTGTTAGCTAGGAGAGTCTATGATTTGTTGAGGATAAAATTTGACAATTTATAAGGGAAAATACAAGGAGGAGTTTTGTAACACTGAAATTACTGTAAATTAAAACACTTAATTTGAAATGGCTGTTAATTTACAATTCTGAGAAAAAACCACTCTGAAATGACTGCAAAGGTATAATTCTAGAAAAACCAATCTGAAACAACTGCAAAGTCATAATTCTAGAAAAAACCACTCTCAAATGACTGTAAAGTTATAATTCTGGATAAAAACACTGTGAAACAACTTTAAAGTGATAATTCTAGAAAAAACCATTCTCAAATTACCGCTCTTAAATTACTGTAACTTCAGACTTTAAAAGACTGTGAAGTGAAGAAGGTATGGTTTAGTAAAATGTATAAAATGGGCAAGCATTGAATAGTAGAAACTATCCTGTCTGCAGTTTGCTTAATAGTAAAACCTTTAAAGTCAAATTGTAAAATTTATTTGGCAAGAAAAAAAATGTAGAAATCAAAAGATGAAACTGAAGGCAAGTCAAAAGCCTATGCAGAGTTTGTAAAGAGTCAGCTTCACCATGTTTCACTTTGCCGTATTCAACAACTGCTGCTGAGTCTGAGTTTAATTATGATTGAAAGAATTTTTGAAATTGTGGCTGTTAATGAAAAAAATGAATATTTGGATGGCAAATCTTGTGACAGTGTCACAACAGCCATTCAACTCACTAAATGCAAATCGTATTCAATCAAAATGGAGAAACTGAGAAATATGTACAAGCACCGGGTGCATGGTGACCAAACAACCCTTGCAGACAATATTTCGGTGGCTGGAAATAAACCAGGACAGCGCTACGGTGAAAGAAATCATCTTTAATTGGCACCGAATGAATACATGCTAATTTGTCATAAACTGGATCGTTGTTTTAATCACCGAAAAAAACTTGGTTATAGTATTGTGGAAAGCGTTTGCAAACTGTTTTACGATTTGGAGAACCGTATTGCCGAGATTGAAAATTTGGACAATTATAACGTACGTTATCATCAAGATGCGCAGGGTTTAAATTGTAAAAGTAAAGGATATCTGAATTTAGCATTCATTTTAATGATGTGGTGAAATTTACAAGAAAAAATTTGCAAAATCAGACCTGCTGTCATGTGTGGAGGCTCTCGATTCGTTAGGTGTAACACAGAGACACATAAACGGCTGTCACATGGAGGAAGAATGGAAAGATAAAATCAAGGAATTATTACACACCATATTTGAAGACGATGCAGGCATGATCCTTGAACTTCAAAAATGTCTGCCATAATTCATTTCAAACAGAGAGTTGTACTACATGTCAACTGCCATCTACAA
>JAAFCF010006411.1:6991-49049 GCA_013389785.1 Helicorthomorpha holstii | reverse complement strand
GAGGGGAGCAACGATTCAGTTTCTCCCTTTCTAGTTAGACCTGCAGGATCTTTTAGAAAAACTCGTAATACGTGCGAAAAACAGTTTAAAACACATCAACAAATTGACACCTGAGTTTAATAAAATCAGGTGAAAGCGCAAATTAAAACATAAACCATCACCAATCCCAATTACAACTTTACTTAAATTATTTTACGACGATGTTTTTTGACCTTGTAAGTCAAAACGAAAGGAAGCTTTAATTTTTTCTAAAAAACGATTTTTCTTTAATCAAGAAAAACAACTTTAATAAAATTAAAAATTTTATTAAAATCAATAATTTGTCATATCCAACAACATCATGTTTCTCTTAACACTTTTACTTCTTTATCTACCTCCTCTTCCTCTCCTCTTTTATCACCCACTGTGCATTAACATTACAATCATAAAACGTGTTTTTAAAAATTAAGTGGTTTAGTAGTTATTCATCATGACGTTAATAGATTACTACAGTTTTCACATGTGTTATATAGGAGGTAGTTGGTGGGGAGGGGGGAGAAGCGAGAAATAATTGAAAAACCTTTTAACCTTTTTTTTGACACCTCTTAAATTAATCAATTTAAATTTACGGTTGTAGTTATCTAACGGATATTTCTTCTAAAGTAAATAAAAAGCACCCTATTATCCCATTAAAAAATTTTAGCAATAAAAAGCCACGCACACTGCATGTTTAATAATCAATTATTTTATAACGTTTAATAGCGTAACAACTCTCTCTTAAGAAAAATATTTTTTTTATAAAAAAGTCAAACAACAAAAATGAATGGCAAATATAATTATACACCACAAAATGTGGCCGGATCTTTAATCCTACGGCCGATTTTGACTCAACAATTTGGCGGCGGCGAAAACGGATGTTATACTACACCCGCTAACGAACTTTATCGATCCGTCAGTGATATAGAGGGTCAAATTGCTGTCTATCAAATTTTTGGATATAATCGAGGTTTAAAAGTCTATACCTATAAGCAATGAAAATTCCTGGAATTAAGAGCCTTGGAACATGTTTTCAATTCAGCCACAAGTATGGGTGATGTTGTGCCTCGTCAAAGTGGATGGTGTACGGGTCTAAACTTTACCCAAGAAACCTTTACCCTAAATTTTACCCTTGATCGACCAAGCTTTTGCCATGCTGGATCTTAATGAAAACAAAGGCGGACCACGTACAGCACAGGCCATACAGTTTATATTTACTAACAGCGCCGGCCAAAATGATGAATAGGAGGAGGAAAATCTACCACCTTTAAAATCCCACCAGACGACACAAACAGTTTGATATCAACCTTTAGACGCTACGACAAATACCAACGAAATTTTATCGGATGCTGACACCGCAAGTCTGCCAGATGACGAGGATGATAAAGGTTATGGAATAGCAGCACCACCAACAAAAACAAATCAAAATGATGATAATCGGCAACAATCTAAAAAAAATTTTAATGGTAAGAAGAAAAATGCCCCTCCTGTTGCTCGTAAAACCATATTCGGTAGAAAAAAAGTGAATCACCACCAACATTGTGGACGGTAGCAGTGCCTTTACATCTTCTTCATCGGGAGGGTCATCATTGGCTTCTAGAGGTGAAAATCGTAATCGCCGCTATACAGCCGCTATTCGCCATGTTACCAATGGTTACCTATGGTAAATATCAACCTTTATACGACGATAAACAAGTTTGGGACAATTTTAAAAAAGTACAATTACACAAAAGCTTATTGGATGAAATTCCCACGGATGATAAACAGCTAAAAACTTTAATTATTATTGACGATTTGATGATCAAGTGTCAATCTAATAAATTTATTTCAGATATGTTTACAAAAGGAAGTCATCATGACAATATAAGCGTCATTCTTTTTAATCAAAATTTATTTCCTAAAGGTAACGAAAATCGCACAATTAGTTTGAATACAAAATATTTTTTTCTATTCAAAAGTCCACGTGACAGCAAACAATGTCGCCATTTTGGTCAACAGGTGGAAGGCATATTGGCCAAAGAATTTGAAGAGGCATATATAGATGACACACGTCAGGGTTACACCTATTTATTTCTAGATTTCATGCCCAACACACCTACCTGCGTAAGGTATCTGAGTAAAATTTTACCTGGCAAAGAAATTGTTGCCTATTTAGCAGAAGCTCTCTATCAGGGGTTACTTAACGAAATAAAAGAAAATTAAAACATCATCATGCTGCCTAACATTTTAGAAAATATTTATATGCGCGTTGGCGTGGAAGGTAGCAGTTCATCCTCCACTGATGTTGATAATGGTGAAACATCACCCGTTAACCTTGACACACTAACAGGTAGTACAACCAGTACCAATAAAATTATGTCAAATAATAATAATGTACAACAAAAAGAACCACAAACATTTAAAAAGTATTTAAAGAATAGCACCAAACTATTTGCCTTAGTTGTCACCTTGACATTGGAGATTTTATTTCTCGTTCAACTAATTAAAGCAGTTCAAAGTGGCGGAGGACTTAATCAAGAAGAAGTTAATCATCTTAAAAAAACCATCCATTCCCTCGAATTAGTAAGAAAACAACACAATCAACCCTATCAATTTATAACCCCATACGCTCTACCCCTATTAAATGCAAACAATTATGGCTGCCCATCATCATCGTCCACATGCAAAGTGTCACCTACAAACGAAGAAAAAAAAGAAGAAATCTTCTCAATGACGTCATCTAACCTCCCACTCTCTACACCACTCGCTGCCGCTGCCGCCACCACACTGCCGTCGGGGGGTTTTAACTTCGATGAAAGGGGGATCACAACACCCTCTCTTCCGCCTATCAGCACCCCTACAGGAATTAGAAATATTACGGCGTCTCAAAAACCAACCTGAACAACAGGCCGCCTATTGTCAACGTTTATCGCCTGCGGCCGTAGATACAATGTCAGAATTTTGTCTTAATTATCGTCACAAATATATGGGTAAAAAAAAGGTTTAAGTCGTTTACATAAATATGGCAAAATTATTCAACATTTATCAGAACCAAAGTTGTCACGCCCTTAGAAATGTCAACTTATGTCACAGCATGGAGGTTTCATAGGTCCCTTAATTGGTATTTTAGGTCCTGCCATTGCTAGTTTAGCCTCATCGCTTATTCCGACACGTTAATTAAAATTTTTTTTTAAAAAAGTGGTACGGAAAATAATGCTTGTGGATGTAGAGGATTACAGAAAATTACTACAACATTCCCCACAACCCTTAACACCTTCCAAGAATTATGACAAGCATAATATCAATAACAAAAAACCATTAGAGGTAACAGCGTCATCAACAAGCACTAATTTGCGAAAATTCGTAAACCCCTCCGTCAATTTAAGTGTTACACCCTCACCCTTAGAACAGATACTTTATAAAACACAACTACAAATTTCTAAGCTTTTAAGAAAAAAATCCAAATTATCTTTACAACATCGCATGCGACAATATCATGATCTAGTGGAAAAATTTAATCAAATACTCGAACAATTGCGTCAAAATGAACATAATTTAACGTCAATAATACCTTCAACATCAACAGCAAGTGAAGAGCAAGCAGCACCGCTTTACCCCACATTTAACACAACACCAGAAAATGCGCATCTATCTCCGCCGGCAAATATTTACTCTACAACTCTACCATCTACTTCCGCAACAACATCACCAACTTCTCGACAAAAAAAAAGAAAAAGAAATCCGTTGAAAGCCTTTTTACACCCATACCTTTATCACTGGACAGCTCTGTATTGTCGTTACCTTCAACATCACAACAATCCACCGCCGCAAAATCAGTATCACCACCCGCTACACATACACGTAGCAAAACTAAACTTAAACAACAAAAACAAAAGAGAAAAAAAAGGATGAGGAGGAGGTCTAAAACAACTTTTTGGATGACGAAAACTCTTTCTACCTACTAAAAAATGGCTAATTTATAATAATCAAAAATAATATTACAAAAAAACATTGTTTTTTTGGGGGAATATAATTTTTTTTATTTCTAAAATGATAATGAGGATACATGATGTTTTTTTATTAAATGTATGAAAATTGATAATAATAAAAGAATTATATTTTTCTTATATAAAGTGTGTTATTGCATATTATTATTTTTAATACAAACAAAATAAATCAAAATATAAAATAATTATTGGATGCACATATGGAATAAAAAATTAAAAAAAGCAAATGTATTACACAAATGTATATAGTAAGCAGATAATACATTAATTGTCAATTGTCAATTGTCGTCATTTCTTCTTCGTTTCTCTTGACTAATATCGCCACTTTTTTTATAAAGTTTACTCCAAGGTTCGTCATATGATGATTTCTCCGATATTAATGGCGACAAGGGAGGAGGAGGAGGAACATTTAAAGATGTAGTAACATTTTTACCACCCCCGCCAACAGTTCCTGTCGTAGTATTTCCACTGTCACCAGTTGACATATTTAGAGGAGCAGGTAACCATGAAAGCACCTCATCTTCGGCTCGTAAATTATAATTGGAGTGATGATGGGCAAAACTCAAATTCTCCAAATCCGGCCAATGATACCTATTTCTATCCACACTTTCTTCCACATCTTTTAACGTCGCCTTAAGTAACTGCACCATATCGCCAGATTCATAACAATGCAAGCGCATATAATGATGAACACGTTGCACCATAAAAAATAACTCACCAGCTGTTAATCCACAATCCTTGAATTCTTCCAACAGTCCGTCGTAATTTTCATACTCCTTACACAATTCGCTTATCATCTCCTCCACAGAACAACGTTCCTCCGGCGTATTCAATTTACTGTACATATTTTTCATAAAATTCTTCCACCAAATCGATAAAAATCGAGCATATAAAAACGACACATTTTCCGGCAGTATTATTGTATTCTCACCATTTGGCATACGTCCGTTGATCTCCGCAAAAATTTCATCCTTTACCTGGCGAAATAATTTTGCCAGATAATGACAAATGATGCTGCCTCCACATTTGACATTCATGTAGTCGTCACCTTCCTTACAAATTTAAAAAAATTCCTTAGCTTTCACCTGATATTGTAGTCGCTTGTCCCAAGAATCCAACGGAACACAATCGTTAGCATCAAAAGATTGTATTATGCCGCCCTTATAGCCACACACCGTATATTTGTACATATTTCGAATTCTTAACCATCGACTTTGATCTTTTTTCAAATACTCTTTATCACTATGAAAATACGCACTAACCACGGTTAACGGTTTAACTTTCAACCCATACGCTCTAATATTATCATTTGTTTCGTTAGTGTTAAAAGTCGTCAAATAAAATTTACTCTTTTCAGCTACCAACTCCAACATTTGATCGATTAATACAAAAACCAACGATATTAACAACTGTTGTGCTCTGCCAATTGTAATATCAAAACGATGTGGACCCATCATAACGGTACTCTCTTTATCTAACACTTCTAACTATTATTACTATTATTCAACACGCAGCATTAACAAAACGTTCACAAAAATAATTTTTACAAGATCAGTTGAGCAAATGCTTTTATACATTTTCTTTGGACTTTATTTTTTTGTCATATACCACATGTCATAATAAAAACACGCCCCTCTTCTGTATATATTTTTCTTCTTATTAGTTGATATATTATATTTAAACTTTTAAACCTTTCTTCCTCTTTTTTCTCCCCTCTCATGTCACCAACTAACCCCACATTTATTTATATTAACATCCCATAAAAATTAAAATACTCTTATCTTGTTTTGTTATTTCTTCTGTAGATATTTCAACAACACTTAGCTAACTGTCGTAAGGTTAAAAATATTTTTAACCTCACACACATGTCAAAACGCTTTTAAAACTTACCCCCTTTTATATTTGTTCATATTTGTCCGTCAAAACAATATCATGTTAACAATTATCTATTTTTTCTTTTTAAAAAAGTATATTTTTTTAAAAAATAATTTTTTTCCCCCTTCTTTTTTCTCTCTTCTATAAACACTTTGCATTTACAAAACTATAAAATCAAAAATTGTTTACACCTTCACCTTATTTCAACAGATTTTGCGTGATGTTAAACATCTTCCTCAGAAAAATATATTATATATAATTTTTTTTAAAAAAATGGCTTTAATGTTAGAATGGGCTCCACTTAACGGTCAAGCCTTTCCTCCAACCCGCTCAACTCCATACTCGGCCGGCTTAGATCTCTACTCCTCTGTAACCTGTCACATTCCTCCCGGTGAAATTAGGCAAATCAACACCGGTATCGTTATTCAATTACCCGAAAATTGCTACGGACATATCGCCGATCGAAGCGGATTAGCAGCACAACGGTATTCACGTATTAGTGGGTGTAATTTTTTGCGATTACACCGGCGAAATCATCGTTATTCTAATAAATTTAGGAAAACAAAATTTTCTAATTAATCAAGGAGACAGTATTGCCCAACTTATATGCGTTTATACATGAATTATACCGCACAACTATAATGCCCTTATTCTTCAAAGAAATACCTTTCGTGGTAAAAAAGGATTGTCTTCTGGAATAGTTAACAACAACAAACAGGTACCCTCCATCAAAGTTTTACAGCAAAAAGAAATTGTCAAACCAATTCAAAATAT
This sequence comes from Helicorthomorpha holstii, assembly GCA_013389785.1. Taxonomy (NCBI): domain Eukaryota; kingdom Metazoa; phylum Arthropoda; class Diplopoda; order Polydesmida; family Paradoxosomatidae; genus Helicorthomorpha; species Helicorthomorpha holstii. Next base: position 42,399 of record JAAFCF010006411.1, on the reverse strand, counting down.
AAAATTGGTAGGAAGACGCAACAACAACAAAAAAAGAAAATCTAACAACAAAAACAACAAAAAATCCAAAATTGAACAAAATAAAAAAGATAATGATGATGAACCACTTGATTTATCACCCACTCAACAAAAACAGACGACATCCGAAAGTGAGAACAAAAATATCGACATCATCGATCTGCCAAATCTACAAGAACTGAGGAACTTCATTCAAGAAACACAACTATTTAAAAAAAAATTTTTCTTTTTTAATATTACAAAAGATATATAACAATGTAAAACATAACAAATATAATGAATATATAACCGCTTGTTAATATTATTATTATTATTTTTATGTCAAAAAACAAATGTATAACTGCCGCTTATTATTATTCAGCGAATTAAAAATATTCGATAAAATTAAACTTGTTTATCGTATACTTTTTAAAAGTTTGACAAACGCTTTTAGGTAACCATTCAGGAAATTGAGTTCAATTCTTAAGCAAAGCTATCTTACATAAATCTTGCAATGACATTAACGATGTAAAACGACGAAAATACAATTTCATAATAAAATCACGATCCAACATATACCAATTAAACATTCCATATGCTAAAATACCTTTTGTCAAATGTTTTGACAGCAAAAAAACCCCAAATTATACGCATAAATTTGCTTATTAATGACGCAACAATTAAACGATTCATAACTATTAACAATTGCCTGCTATACATTTAAATTTTCATCGACAATGTAAATATTATTGTAAACGTTAAAATGCACAAACAACCTTTTATCCGACGTAATACCGTAAAAACAACGAAAAGAAATACCAGTCTGCCATTTATAACTAACACATCCGTCTACTGTATCATAAACATATAAACGGGTCAATTGTCTTCTCATTTTTTGACCCCTAGCACAAACCATAATATAAATTTGCGATCCCAATACCTGCATTTGCGTATTATTAATGACACCAGAAAATTTAAATATCGGAAGTAAACGCGCAAAAGTTATATCTTTTCTTTCACCGGATGTTGTATCAATCATTATGGCCTTTGTAAACATATCTTCATAACTTTGTATTATAAAGACATTGTATTTCACTAAACACGCATTAACTTTACCAGACTTAAGCTGGTAAAATTCCTTCAACTCCCGCTTCTTAAAATCAACACGGTAAAATACGACATAACGATATCTCAAATAGATAGGGTCGTAAACATCAGCATCACGTATCTCACGGGTAACCACAATTACGTCTTCTCCCCATGACAATCCACGCACATACAACATATGCTGCTCCTCAACCACCGATTTATCGAAAGTTATATAATTTCCCAATTGTGTCAAAGTGTCATATTCAATTAACGATATACACTTAGTTTTACGATCATGACATCCCACATATATTTTATGCAAACTATCCGAACTGAACAATCCATATGGTCTTATATCCAAATTATTGAAATCATACATCTTCAACTTTAACCAAGCCATGCTTTTGATTACACTGAACACTTTTTAAAAGAAAAACCATTTAACTATTAACACACAATTAAACCCCTTGTGTTAAGAAAAGAATTTCCCAAAAACAAGTATATGAATCATTATTGTTTTCCCTTTTTCTTTATTAATCATATTACATAAAACACTTAACACATTCCTTTCTTTAACCCAAACACATCACCTATGCATACAATAACAGGTGCATAAAAAAGATTGACATGTCAAGGTCAAAAAACACATGTATGCCATTAAAACTGTAACTAATCGGGGCGGAGCCTAATCAGATTAATATCGACAAACTCAAAGCGGCTACATTTACGCTACGCATGCGCTACCCATTTAACACACAACAGCTAGGAGCGCATACGTACAGGGTTGCCTCATACAGTGTAACACAAAAAGAAATTATGACATCACTATGGTACTTTAACATGGGGCATTTGTAACAGTAGGCTCCGCCCACTTTTCCACCACCCAATCCTGCTCTCGGATTGGTCAGATTTAAATTTTGCGCCCAAAAGCTCAACGCTGATTGGCCCGGCTTAGGATGTACCCTAACTACTAGTAACAACAGTATAATTACTAGCCTTGAGAAATTACACGGCAAGAACTACAGAAGTTGGAAATATAATATCCAAATGATTCTAGAAGACCGAGATTTATGGGGCTTGGTGGAAAACACTGAGATTGAACCAGTTACCACCGATGAGAAAAGTTTAAGAGGATTTCGCCAATGTAAGCAGCGTGCTTTAACTACAATTGTTTTACACATCATTCCAGCACAGCAAGAAATTACTCAAAAATCTTATACAGCTCATGAGGCCTGGACAGCGTTATAAGATCACTTCGAACCTAAATCAGTCGTCCGCATTCTACAGCTGAGAAAACAATTTGTTGCAATCAAGCTGAAAGACAATGAACCCATGACTGACTATTTAAATCGAATTACTATTTGCGCTGATCAGATGGAAGCTGCTGGAAATAAAATTCCAGACAAAGAAATCGCTTTTTAAATGCTATCAGGTCTGCCGGATTCGTACGATTACATCATCGCACAGTATATTGGTCTTAATGACATCCGTCTAACATCGACCAGCATAGCTGACCTACTGACGATCGAATATGAATGCCGCAAGCTAAGAACTGACGAAGTTGAAGAAAGTTCTGAACAACCGGCAGAAGAACTTTACGCAATTCGTGGCAAACAGCAAAAGCCAAAACCCGCTGTTAAATCCACTAAACAATTTGACTTCAACTGTTACAACTGCAGAAAACGTGGACATATGGCCAAGGATGGCAGAAGCAAGAAACAGCAACTGCATAACGCCAAATCCAATCATCCAAGAGAAACTCTCTTGCTAAATACTGAGAGTGGAAACGATGACCATTGGATACTTGACAGTGGTTGTGCGAACCATGTCCAGACTATTGATGTTTTGACTGTCAACGCAAACAGCAAACTGAAGATTGCAGGCAGAGGCTCAATTGACATTATGACTACATGTAAAAAATCTGGGAAAAACATTACTACGGAAGTCGAGTTGACTAACGTATATTACATCCTGAATCTTTGATGAAACCTATTGTCCGTTTCAACGATTGAACGATTGGGAAACCAGATAACTTTCTCCAATGGACAATGCCGTATCTTCAATAGGAAGAACCAACTCTTTGCAATCGCAAACCGTATTAATGGATTATACGTTTTGGATAGCAAACAGCTCAAGCTAGAGCTGATGGAAGTTGAAAGTCCTAAAACCATTCCTCAAAGCGCCTTATGGCATCAATGTTTCTCGCATTTAAACCACCAGTACATTAAGTGGACTGCAGAGAAGAAACTAGTCCGCGGAATGGAAGATGTCAAATTGACAGATGAGATGGATTGTTCGAGCTGCAAACTTGCAAAAAGTATGAAACAACTGTGCAAAGCAACCAGGAACAAGACTAGAGCAAAATACCCGCTGAAGCATGTTCATTCAGACTTGTGTGGACCATTACAAGTCACGGGACACAACGGATATCGCTACATGTTGACAATCCTTGATGATTATACAAGGAAAATGTTTCTCTACCTTTTGAATAAGAAGAGTGAAGTAGTAGAATACATGAAACAATTCCTAGCGATGGCCGAACGACAATCCAACCGTAAGCTCCAAAGTATTTGTACAGACAATGGACTCGAATACTGTAACAAAGAACTTGAGACATTATTCTCGAATTTTGGTATCATCCACCAGCGAACTAACGCATTCACACCACAGATGAATGGAGCAGCTGAAAGGCTGAACTGCAAGATTCTTGACCTGACGAGAACTTCATTGAATGCCATGGACGTACCCAAACACTTTTGGGGAGAAGCAGCACACACTGCTGTTTACATCCTGAACTGTTCATACACCAGAGCATTGGGAAACCAAATTTCAGAAGAACTATGGACAACAACTAAACCTAGCGTTAAACACCTCAGAACATTTGGATGTACTGCCTATGTGCACATTCCCAAATAGAAAAGACACAGTAAGCTGGAAAACTGAGCTGAACACTGCATGCTACTGGGGTATGCATCTGGAAGAACCAGAGGATATCGCCTTTGGAGTTTCAAGAGTAAGAAGGTTATATTTTCGAAACACGTCACCTTCAATGAAACCTAACCAGCACACACATCCAGTAAAACACCAACAAGTACAGTGACACTGGAAGATGTAACCAACAAGCAGCAGAGTGACGATGCATCTGAATACGAAAATGCAGATGAGATCGAGCCTGACAGTGGTATTGGAAAGACCATGTACGACTCGTTAGACCAAACCAAGGTTGAAACACCTCCACCAGTTGTAAGCGAACCACAAGAACCAGTGGACAATGCACCACAACGTGGAAGACCTTGCAAGATAAAACTTGTACGAAACCCATATGAACGTAAGGGGAAACCAAAGGAAGAACCTGTAACGTCCGGGGAACCCATTGAAAATGTGGAAGAGGAAGATGACTGCAAGATAGTCGAACTTCTTCACACTGATTTGGGTGAACCGTTGACAATTGAAGACGCGTTATATGCTCAAGACTCAGAAGAGTGGTCCAAAGCAATTACACACGAGCTAGACACACTTAACAACTGTGGAACCTGGATGATTCCAGAAGAAGTTCCTGACAACATGAAACCTGTGAGATCTAGGTGGGTTTTCAAGAAGAAAACTGACATGAATGGCGACGAAAAGTGTTACCGCATCAGACTAGTTGCACAGGGATTTACGCAAAAGTATGGCACCAATTACTTTCATACTTATGCGCCAGTAATCAACTTTGTGATTTTGCGACTATTATTCGCAATAGCATTTGTGTTGAAGTGGAAGTCACAACACATTGACATCACGTGCGTGTATCTCTACGGCAATTTGACCAAAGAGATTTACATGAAAGTGCCAACAAATTGTCGTTTGCAAAATGGAAACGCAAACATTGTACAACTGTTGAGACCAATTAACGGACTCAAACAGAGTGGATAAAACTGGTATGAGTGTTTGCATGAGACACTCACCACCCGGAGTTCGGTTAGCGGCGTGTCAGAGTGCAGACGTGTTTTTTTTCGCTCTTGCATTTTTCATTGCTTAGTTGTGAAATTTTTAATTGCTCTTATTTTGTTGTCGTGATACCGTATGTTATTTTTCATTGTAAGAATGATTAATATGTTTTCAATGTGGGTGCCTAAGCTGGATTTTTATTTTTACTATGTTTTATTACTATTATTGATGATTGGAGGCATTGAGTGTAACCCTAGCCCCCGGAAAACAACCAAGGTCTCATTTGAGACGCCATGTATTAGGCAACCTCAAGAGTCTGTAAGTGGAAATAGTTTAGGGGAATCTGTGCCACATTCTCTTTTGACTAACTTAAAGGATTTCATTATTCAACAAAATGGTTTTATTCATACTAAGTTGGAAGTATTGAATCAGAGGTTTTCTTTGAATGAAAAGAAATTTATGGAGGTAATTTCAGACTTGATTAAGGAGAACAAAACTTTAAAATTGGAAGTCCAAAGATTGAATGCTGATAGAATGATTCATATAGTAATACATTAATTTATCACCACCACCGTTATTATGACCATAACTTTTTCTTTTTGTTGCCATATTAACAAAAAACGTTTTTATTTATATTTAATAACAGGTTTAAAATGCAGTTTTATTTGACTGTTACCGTCTTCAAAATTAAATAAACTTCCAAAATAGGTATGTAAATCAATTTTTATAGTTTGAAAAGTATCCAAACATACAGGAACATACTGTGGCTGGTTATAAAGAAAATGAACAAAATTGTTTTGACGCTGCATATTTATAGGGACAATTTGTAATAATTGAGCCTGCATATCACCAACATACTGATGTTAATACTGCTGTTTCTTGTATATGTGGAGGATATGTAGCTCTTGCCTTCCACCCGCCAATATTATTGTTTTTTTTGTATATATAATTTCGTCTAAAAAAGGTCCTCATGTTCGATGGTTGGTGAAAATCCTAGAATGTTTGTAAGTTCTGTTTCAAAAAATATTTTAGCTGTATTATGTATTGATTCGACTAGAATACGACATAATTTTGAGTCGTAAATAAACTGCAAAGTTTCTTTAAAATATCTGCCATATTTATTTAATACTTTATGCGTTTTAAATTTAAAATCTGGAATTTCACTGTTAAGATTTTTGATAATATTTGCCATATCCTGCCATACAATAAGATTTAAATTTTTACCAGTATTTCTTCACTATCATAACATCTTGGTGGTATTGTTAGATTATTGCGATAAATAAAATAATAACTGTTCATATAAGATTGACCCTCTAAATGTACATTTACAGGCACCATGCTACTACTTGTATTTGATTGCCATTGACTTTTTTTTTAATTGGTGTGTAGCGTGATTTAAAGGTAACTTGTTACGTAAAAAAATAGAATGAACATGAGGATGTTGCAAAGTGAAAGCATAATTAAGCGAATTAGCATCTGCTGTTATATTTTTCCAACGATGTGGAAACATTATATCTACCAACCCTACTTCCCAATTAGTTGAACCCAATTTAATACTTTCAGGCAAATGTACTGTAAATGATCCAGCTTTATTTTTTGGATAATAATGTACAGATGAATTGGATAATAATGTACAGATGAATTAGATGTTAAAGTCATGTAGACTCTTGGTCATGACATCTTCATGTTTGATCTTATAACAACAGGTTAATTTGCGCCGTCTAGTTATTTTTTAAGTAAAAAATTGTTTTTAAAAATTAACTTATATTTTGGCAGGAAAATTCAAAAAATAAGAAAGTAACTTACGCTTAAATTTGTCGATATTATATATTTGATGATATTTGTCGGTAATTACAATTTGTTTAAAAAATTATCGATTAATAATTCTTCCATAACATACAATAAATTTGCATCAAATGAACTCTATAATAAACAAATTTTTTTAAAACTTTTTTTTATTTTAAAATAAATATCTTAAGACACTTACCACTTTCATATTGTAGCCGTTAAAACACTTGTTGATTCTTTTAAAAAGTTTTTAACCAAGAGGTGCAATTCAAATCTCTTCGTATATATATATTCATTTACTCTCATTTGTTTATATTCATCACCCGGTTCCCCTCTTATTTTTCAACTTAACTATTGCTAACAAAAACATTCACACTACTTTTATAAAACAAAATACCCCCTTCTTACGATTTGAAAAGGCCTCACGTTACAAATTGCAGCAATGACCAAGTTCTTCCTTTTTTTTTGGAAGGACGCTATATAACTGACTGCAGTGTCTTAAAAATAGTGCGCCAGCAGTTAAATAAGTTTATCAATACATATATGTAATCTTGTTTTAATATTTTTTAAAAAATATGAATACTGCAGACGACTTTCTTTCAAAAAGTAAGGAATGTTCCACCAACAATAAGATTCCAGATATTGAAATTATTAACGTGCTGCCTTTAAGTGATATCGACGAAAACATATTACACAACTTCCAAAATATGTTTCAAATGTTCAATTTTATTTCAGGCTACTTAAAAGCATGTTTATTAAAAGAATGTGCTACTTGTTTAAATTTTAACGCAAAACGCACCACAATATTACATTTATTAAATCATCAATTTAAAACTGACACCATTTGTATTATCGTTGATAATATTAATTAATTTTTTAAAAAAACTAATATTTGTTTAAATTAAACATTTTTTTATTATTCATTTAGTTTATGTATTAAACATATCAAAATGTATTAATGATGGCACCCATTCACAACCAACTTCCAATACCACTCCAGTTCAACCTGTTCGAATCAATTACGCAACAGTTAACGTCAAAGCAGCCACACCAAGTAAGTAAACTATTTAAAAAAAATTATTATTATTAATAATGAAATATTTTAAAAAATTTTAATAGTTTACCAGCCACTAAGCAATCCTCACGATATTAACCATCTTCTATCAAATCTCACCAACTATGTCAATCGCCAAAATCCTGTTCAAAAAAATATTTTAAATGCCTATGTTAACGAAAAAAATTAACAGAAAAATTATTCATGGTCACTAGCAAAGGTTATACTTATCTGGAAAATATACTTATCTAATTTTTCAATAGTTGTTGTATATTTCTTTATAACCGCAATCGCCGTGAAAGAATTGATTATTTGCAAGTGCACAGTGGGTTACATCCATCCAGAAGACATCTTAATTCATATAAATAAAAAAATTCTGAAAATACAAAAAAGAGCATTTATTATTATTACGTTTGTATATATATTTTTTAACTAACTTAATATATTTCATAACATCACTTTGTAATAAAATACATGCATTATTTTAAAACTCAACTTATTTTATTTAATAACAATTAACTTCTGTTACAAACAAGGTTAATTAAAAATTGATAGCAACACTTTTAAAAATATTATATAAACTAAAAATGAGATAAATTTCTTTGGGTATGTTACAAACATACCCAAAGAAATTTTTCTCATTTTTAATCAACCCAAATTTAATCTTGGAAGTCCGTTTTAGAAATAAGATTTATTTTTTTATTAACATTTTACATTTATTACTCAACCAGGGCATACCCCATAATACTATTTAATAGTGATGTGGGATATGCAGTTCGAGAGCTTCCCTATAAACAATATTTTTTGTAATATACCTGTTGTTGGACTTACTTAAAAAAAATTGTAAATTGCAAGTAGAATGAAGAAAATGTTAAAAAAACTTACAAAAAATGAACAACATGTGAAAAAATGTAAATAGAATAATCAAATGAATTGCACAGTAAGTAAGTCTTGATAGTTGAATGTTGATATTCAAATAAAAGAATAACAGTTAAAACGACTGTCATAGCAACAGTTGCACATGGTGCTGATATGCATGTCTAATTTTTCGACCATTGGCTATTAAACCCCATTGACTTAATATTATGACTTGAGTTTAGTAGAAACTCCGCTTCCCATAGCTAATCTCAAGTCATAAGGAGGTGGCTAATGGATGTGACATGTTAAGGAAAGGCAGAGGTGGAGTTTGTGACATGACCTTCTATGATTGGACGTGATGTGTTAAGGGAAAAGTAAAGGCAGAGGTGGAGTTTGTGACAGAGTTTTCAAATTATATATAGTAGTAAGATTTTATGTTTACATTTATCATTTTGTTGATATTTTTGCCTAATTTAACTTTTTTATTTGGTTTTAATAATAAAATCGAGAGGGTTGAAGCTTGTTTGTTAGCCAAACGCCAACATTTTAAAAATCTTTAGTTTATAGTTCTTACAATCTTTTTTATTTACAGTGTATAAACTAATGAGATACAATGGATTCGTGTTAACGGACTTTTGCTTCATGTTAGTGAGAATCTACTGTACTTTTCATTTTGTTTTCTGGTTTATTTTAAAACTAACAATAAAATTAATCATGTGCAGCTTAATTAATAAATGGAGTTAGTTAATAAGAAAATACAATCAATTTTTGTTGCACTTTATAATTGAAATTTGGATATTTATCATTTATTTTTAACAATTTTGAAGGCCATTCAAGACTGTTTTACTATAATTAAAAAATTGATATTTTTAAATTAACACTAGATAGTGGCACATATGGGGTAGTGACTCTTTCTGATCTCCCTGTAGTCTCTCCAGTTGGTGCTCATTTTAAGGCAAAAACCCATTGACATGGTATTTGGCACTGATTAACAGGTGGAGTTGCTAGTATCATGACCATGCGTATGGCCATCATATTCAGTTCTTCTTGGATGGCAACTTGCCAAGCATCGCGATTGAGCGAGGACATAGCTTCTTGGAACATTTCAGGTGCCTTTGTGGCAAGACTGGTTGTAGCTAGTAGTCATTGTTCTGCATCAACATCATCATCATGCAAAGAAAGAGCAGACATATCTATCTGACATTCAGCAAGACCCTCTGGTTCTGGTGAAGATGGTAGCAAAGACTCAGTGTCATCCGACAAGATGGGCTGGCGTTCCCAATGGAACTCAAAATCCTCCGGAAAATACCTGATGTGATTTACTTGACAATAGTTTATGACTTCTGTGCATGACCATAGCTTGATACTGGCTACATCTGTCCTTACATAATAGACTTGAGAATATCTTTGCCGGTCTGGTTTAGATAAACAACGGCAGAATAACTCTCTAGGTGGTGGAGTAACAGCTTGATGGTCTACGCCAAAAGGCATGGTGACCTGCGCTACAAGTTCATCATTGCTCATGGTCTCATTGACTACAGTGACAGAGTTCTCATGTTCTTGTCATCGCTTTCATCGGAGGACGGTACAGGACTCTCGGCATCACGATATGACATGGAGTCGAAAAATGTATCACATGAAAGTAATGATAATAATTCCGGTTTTTTATCAGATGAAGATGAGGTGGAATTAATACAGTTACTCTGATCGAAAACCCCCATGGTTGGGAAAGTGTCTTGAAGCCTTCCAGCTCCAGGAAACTCAGTCTCGTCAAAAGTAACCGACAACAATTCCAAATACTCATTAGTCTCTAGTATCCGTATGCGATATCCACGCGTTCGAGCCGAATAGCCTATTAAAATACCCGCGCGCGCTGTAGCTTTTAGCGTGTTACGTGTCGCGGATGGACGACGGACATATGCGCGACACCCAAAAACACATATAGGCTTTACAACAGGTACTCTTTCATTCCATAGTTCATATGGGGTACCGTCTTCATATCGATGTTCGTTTGTTTTGACTTTATCTGCCGTTGCAACTGGCGCTCGACTCGTTTCTGGTATTCTTTAAACGCGTCGAAGGCTTGGTGCATTTGGCTTAGCAGGAACACAGTAGTGAGCTGTGGAAAGTCATCCATGATGTAAAGGAAATGCTGCTTCTTTTTTATTGACAATGGACCCCATAGGTCCATATGGATTAGTTCAAGTGGGTGTTTTGTTGTTGGCCCCTTTAAAGGCAACTGGGGCAGATGTTTGGCCTTTGCTCGCGAACAAACTTTGCAGACCGTCTCTGTTGAAGGTGGCAATAACCCAAATGGAATACCTCTTACAAGACGTCTTGACAATAGCCACTCAATCGTATTTTGATTAATATGGCCATAGCGCGCGTGCCCTAGTCTATACTTGGCCTGTTGCGGTTGTGACTTGGCTCTATTGGCTGTTGGCGAGAACTGGTTATTACTCTGTTCATTTTTATGGTATGAAAACCTAGCTCATGATGGAGTTATTCCCTTCACTTCTTGCCTCGCTGGCGACTGCTTTGATTTGGCACCTGCAGTTATATTGGTTTTTAACGCCTCAGCAAAGGTGCCTTTCTTGACAGTTGTGGCTGGTGATGATACATGCATCTGTACTTCATCACTATTCATGGACAATTCACAGAGGGATTTAACATCAGCAGCTGCTCTCTCATTAACTGGCACAGTGTAAAAGTTATTAATCATCGGAACAACAAAAGGACATAATCCCTTCCGCAGTTGATAAAACATGCTTCAACTTCGGTCAAAATGTTAAAATTCAAGTTGAAGCATGTTTTATCAACTGCGGAAAGGATTATGTCCACACATGTATTTAAGCAATTTTGTAAAAGTCAGCTTTACAAGCTTCATAAGCCTTGTATAGCAAAATGCATGTTTGGACATCATATCTACTTACATAGAGATGATGTTCAAACATGCATTTACATTGACTTCTTAAAGTTAAATTATCAGGTTTCAGAGGGCTGAGCTTAAAGCCAGAAAAGCATGGAAGTCTATAAAAAAATCATAGATGTTCTATCGTTTTGTAAACTAAAATTTTTCAAAAAGTCACTTAAAATGTGTTTCATACACATTCAAAACATTGGTCAGAATGTTAAAATGCAAGTTGAAACATGTTTTATCAACTGCGGAAGGGATTATGTCCTTTTGTTGCTCCGATGATTAATAACTTTTACACTGGGCCAGTTAATGAGAGAGCAGCTGCTGATGTTAAACCCCTCTGTGAATTGTCCATGAATAGTGATGAAGTACAGATGCTTGTATCATCACCAGCCACAACTGTCAAGAAAGTGACATTTCCTGAGGTGTTAAAAACCAATATAACTGCAGGTGCCAGATCAAAACAGTCGCCAGCGAGACAAGAAGCGAAGGGAATAACGCCGTCATGAGCTAGGTTTTCATACCATAAAAATGAACAGAGTGATAACCAGTCCTTGCCAACAGCCAATAGAGCCAAGTCACAACCACAACAGGCCAAGTATAGACTAGGGCATGCGTGCTATGGCCATATTCGTCAAAAGACGATTGAGTGGATATTGTCAAGAGGTCTTGTAAGAGGTATTCCAGTTGGGTTATCGCCATCTTCAACAGAGACGGTCTGCAAAGTTTGTTTGCGGGCAAAGGCCCAGTTGCCTTTAAAAAGGCCAACAACAAAACACCCGCTTGAACTAATCCATATGGACCTATGGGGTCCATTGCTGATAAAAGCACCCGGAAAGAAGCAGTATTTCCTTTACATCATAGATGACTTTCCACGGTTCATTACTGTGTTCCTGCTAAGCCAAAAGCACCAAGCCTTCGATGCGTTTATAGAATACCAGAAATGAGTTGAGCGCCAGTTGCAACAGCAGATAAAGTCAATACGAACGGACAACGGTATGAAGACGGTACCCCGTATGAACTATGGAATAAAAGAGCACCTGTTGTAAAGCATCTACATGTCTTTGGGTGTCGCGTATATGTCCATTGTCCATCGGTGACACATAATAAGCTAAAAGCTACAGCGCTCGTGGGTATTTTAATGGGCTATTTGGCTCGAACGTGTGGATATTGCGTACGGATACCAGAGACTAATGAGTAACTATATTAATTCCACCTCATCTTCATCTGATAAAAAACCAGAATTATTATCATTACTTTCATGTGATACATTTTTCGACTCCATGTCATATAGTGATGTCGAGAGTCCTGTACCGTCCTCCGATGAAAGTGATGACAAGAAACATGAGAACTCTGTCAGTGTAGTCAATGAGACCATGAGCAATGATGAACTTGTAGTGCAGGTCAACATGCCTTTTGGTGTAGACCATCAAGCTGTTACTCCGCCACCTAGAGAGTTATTCTGCCGTTGTTTATCTAAACCAGATTGGCAAGGATATCCTCAAGTCTATTATGTAAGGACAGATTTGCCAGTATCAAGCTATGGTCATGCACAGAAGTCATAAACTATTGTCAAGTTAATCACATCAGATATTTTCTGGAAGATTTTGACTTCCATCGGGATAGCCAGCCCATCTCGTCGGATGACACTGAGTCTTTGCTACCATCTTCACCAGAACCAGAGGGTCTTGCTGAATGTCAGATAGATATGTCTGTTCTTGCTTTGCATGATGATGATGTTGATGCAGAACAATGACTACTAGCTACAACCAGTCTTGCCATAAAGGCACCTGAAATGTTCCAAGAAGCTATGTCCTCGCTCAATCGCGATGCTTGGCAAGTTGCCATCCAGGAAGAACTGAATATGATGGCCATACCCATGGTCATGACACTAGCAACTCCACCTGTTAATCAGCGCCAAATACCATGTTAATGGGTTTTTGCCTTAAAACGAGCACCAACTGGAGAGATTACAGGGAGATCAGAAAGAGTCACTACCCCATATGTGCCACCATTTAGTGTTAATTTAAAAATATCAATTTTTTAATTATAGTAAAACAGTCTTGAATGGTCTTAAAAATCGTTAAAAATAAATGATAAATATTCAAATTTCAATTATAAAGTTCAACAAAAATAGATTGTATTTTCTTGTTAACTAACTCCATTTATTAACTAAGCTGCACATGATTAATTTTATTGTTAATTTTAAAATTAACCAGAAAACAAAATCAAAAGTACAGTAGATTCTCACTAACATGAAGCAAAAGTCCGTTAACACAAATCCATTGTATCTCATTAGTTTATACACTGTAAATTAAAAAGATTGTAAGAACTATAAACTAAAGATTTTTAAAATGTTGGCGTTTGGCTAACAAACAAGCTTCAACCCTCTCGATTTTATTATTAAAACCAAATAAAAAAGTTAAATTAGGCAAAAATATCAACAAAATGATAAATGTAAACATAAAATTGAGTAATAAATGTAAAATGTTAATAAACAAATAAATCTTATTTGTAAAACGGACTTCTGGGATTAAATTTGTGTTGATTAAAAATGAGAAAAATTCCTTTGGCTATGTTTGTAACAAGAAAATTAATTGGTTTTTGTTGAACGTTATAATTAAAATTTTGAATATATGTCATTTTTTTCAACCAAGATTGAAGGCCATTCAAGACTGTTCTACTTTAATTAAAACATCAATATTTTTCAATTAACACTAGATGGTGTTAGTTTTGAGGTAGTGACTCTTTCTGATCACCCTGTATTAGTAGTTAGGATACATCCTAAGCCGTTTAGCATTGAGCTTTTGGGCGCGAAATTAGAATCTGACCAATCAGAGAACAGGATTGAGTGGTGGGCGTGGCTAAGTGGAAAAGTGGGCTGAGCCTACTGTTACAAATGTCCCGTGTTAAAGTCTCATAGTGATGTCACAACTTCATTTTGTGTTACACTGTATGACGCAACCCTGTATGTTTGCGCTCCCATCTGTTGTGTTAAATGGGTAGCACATGCATATCAAAAACATAGCCACTTCATGTTTGTCGATATTAATCCGATTATGCTTCGCCCCGATTATGTTACAGTTTTAATTGCGTACATGTGTTTTTTTTGCAAATAATCGTTTCTTTCACGACGATTGCGGTTATAAAAAAATATACAACTATTGAAAAAATGCGAATAAGTACTGGTGATCAAATAGTTTAGGTACCCCATAGTGGCACCTCTAGTGACAAATTAAAAAAGTTTGATTTTTGCTGCTGAGTAAAACAGCATTGAATGGCCTTCAAACCCATTAAATAAAAATGACTAATATGCAAATTTAAACGACGTAGTTTGATCCACATTAATTTATTTTATATATGGCACTGGTACTGAAAAATCTCCCAAGAAAAATGTTGTTTATAAATAAACCATTTGAAATTTAAAAATAATGTTTACAATTACATGATAAATCCATTTTTTTTGTTAAAAATAATAATCTGTGTTTACAATTACTTTTATAATTATTTAATCGATATTTTTGCAGATTTATGTTGATTTATTGTTTTTTGACAAAAGTTTTTTTGAACTATGCCATGTATAAAAATAAAAAATCATAAAATGAAAACAAATAAAAAGTGAATTTAAAACTAAAATTGTCCTGTATATGAATTACAGCACATCATATACAGCATAATTAAAAAATAAAAACATTAACTTTTATGAAATAAAAACAATTAAATCAAGTTAAAATTGACAAAGATATCAATCAAATAATTGTAGGTTTTTTTTCAGTTCTGTTTTTTTTTAAATTGGTTGTTTATTTAATTGTAAGAATTGATTTTATATTTCAAATTGTTTAATTAATAAATGAAATTTTTCCTCTGGCGATTTTCCAGTATGTCAAATTAATGTGAATCGAACTACATCGTTTAAATTTTAATATTTGAGTCATTCAGAAGCAAAATGAATTAAGTGACATTTGCACTTGGACCACTTCGGAATTGTAAATAGCTTTGAAAAGTCATAAAGTGCCCTCTATGAGCTAATGATAAAAAAATTGTAAATGAAAATTTACTCAATGACTCTTAGAGGGCTCTATATGACCTACCAAAGATATCTACAATTCTTTAGTGGTCTAAGTGCAAATGTGACTAAATTCAATTTGCTTCTGAACGACTCATTTGCCATTTTTTGGAGGTCATTCAAGACTGTTTTACACAACCGCCAAAATTGTACTTTTTAATTTGCCACTAGAAGCGACACGGATGAGGTATCTAAACTATTTGATCACCCTGTATAACCTTTGCTAGCGGCCATGAATAATTTTTCTGTTAATTCTTTTTTGTTAACATAAGCATTTCAAATATTTTTTGAACAGGATTTTGGCGATTGACATAGTTGGTGAGATTTGATAGAAGCTGGTTAATATAACGTGAGGATTGCTTGGTGGCGGGTAATCTATTAAATATTTCATAAAATATTTCATTATTAATAATAATTTTTTATTTTTTAAATAGTTTATTTACTTAGTGTGGCTGTTTCGATGTTAACTGTTGCGTAATCAATTCGAACAGGTTGAATTGGAGTCATATTGGAAGTTTGTTGCGAATGGGTGCCATCATTAATATATTTTGACATGTTTAATACGTAAACTAAATAAAAGAAATAAATGTTTAAATTAAACAAATTTTAGGTTTTATAAAAAATTATGTACCGTTTGTATTATCGTTGATAATATTGTTGTCAATTTTAAAGTGATGGTTTAATAAATGTAATATTGCGGTGCGTTTTGCGTTAAAATTTAAACAAGTAGCACATTCTTTTAATAAACATGCTTTTAAGTATGTGATTAATTTGACGTCTTTCAACCCGTGGGCCACAAGACAAGGGGTTATGGAGCATCCAAGCATTCGCCTGCGCCCTCTATTTACAGTCATGCAGTTTATATTTTTCTTTTCATATTTTTTTCATTTCAAATTCGTATTGACTGTCAAATTCATTCCCAGACCATTTCCATCCACTGGATGAGTCAGGGAGGAGTGGATGAAAAAATCCCCATCATCCATTCCACGTGTTGGCAGTGGTCGGGATTGGAACTCACGATCTCCAGACTCCCAGTCTACCCTTTAACCGACTGGGCTATTCGACTGCCACAACATGCTTTTAAGTAACTTGAAATAAAATTGAATGTTTGAAACATATCTTGGAAGTTGTGTAATATGTTTTCGTTGATATCATGTAAAAGCGGCATGTTAATAATTTCAATATCTGGAATCTTACTGTTGGTGAAACATTCTGTACTTTTTGAAAGAAAGTCGTCTGCAGTAATCATATTTTTAAAAAATATTAAAACGAAATTACGTATTTGTATTGACAAACTTATTTAACTGCTTGCGCACTATTTTTAAAAAACTGCAGTCAGTTATATAGCGTCAGTCAAAATAAAAAGTAAGTACTTGGTCATTGCTGCAATTTGTAACATGAAACCTTTTCAAATAGTAAGAGGGGGTGTTTTGTTTAATAAAAGTAGTGTGAATGTTTTCGTTAGCAATAGTTAAGTTGAAAAATAATAGAGGGAACCGGGTGATGAATATAAACAGATGGGAGTTGAGTTAACAATGAATACAGTGGTGTCCAATAAAATAAGAGTGAATTGTGAATTTTGCAATTCAAGGAAAAAATCACATTTTTTCAATCAGTTAAGCACCTTAATTTTTTTTATTACATACAATAAAGCAATAGCAAAACAATGAGAAAATTAGAGGGTAAAATAATTAATAAAAACAAAGTTACAAATAAATAAAGAAAACAGTGCAATGTTTGGGTGGACAAAAAATAAGAGTAAACACAATATTGTATTTTTAAGTAAAATTAAACAAATTGTTGAGCAAAAATGGCATTCAAAACTAATATTTTGTTGCCTGTTCTTTTGATCTAATGACAGCTGCACATCTTCTAGGCATAGAATTGACTAACTTTTGACAAACTGAAACTGGAATTGAATACCATGCTTTTTTGATTGCTTTCCACAATAAGTGCTTGTTTGATGTTTTTTTCATCCCAAATTGAACTTTTAACTCCTTCCACAGATGTTCAATAGGATTTCAATCTGGTGATTGAGAAGGCCACTGTAATTTTGCAATTATTTTTTTATAAATTAATTAGTTACTATTTTTGCAGTGTGTTTAGGATCATTGTCTTGTTGGTAGACCCATTTTATAGGCATGTTGTCATCAGCATAAGGTAGCATAACATTCTCCATAATGTCAAGATAAATTTCCTTATTCATATTTTGTTTTATCCAATGTATTGGACAACACCATAATACAAGAAACATCCCCAAATTCTGATGTTACCACCACCGTGTTTTACTGTTTTAATTGTATACTTTGGAATCATTTCTGCATTTTTTGGCTTTCTAACAAATTGTCGGCCATCACTTCCCATGAGATTTATTTTGGTTTTATCACTAAACAAAATGTTTTTCCAATTAGGACGATTTGCATTATTGTTAGCAAATTGTAATCTGTCTCTTAAATGTTTTTTACTTAACAATGGCACTTTTCTTGCCACACGGCCATGTAATTCATGGTCTTGCAAATGTCTTCTAACTGTTCTAGCACTGATATTAAGTGCCAAACCTTATGGAATTGCTGTAGAAGTAGCAAATGGATCTTTCAAGAATTCCCGGACAATGCGTCTGTCCAGTTTAATGCTTGTTTTTCGTGGTCAACCTCTGGTTTCATGTTTTCTTTTTGGTGTTTTATGCTCCTTTAAAACATTTGCCACAACACAAGGAGATCGTTTGACAGTATTGGAGATTTCTTTGTAGGTTTTTCTTTGACTTTTCAATTCAACAATTAGGCACTTTTCCTCATCAGAACAGTGTTTACTCCTGCCTATTTTGCACTAAAATAATTAAATATTGACTACAAATGAATATTAGAAATGATCTTTGAACTATTAATTCCAAAAAATGTAAATTTCAGCAATAATGTTTAACACTCTTATTTTTTGTCCACCTAAACATTGCACTGTTTTCTTAATTTATTTGTTACTTTATTTTTATTATATATTTACCCTCTAACTTTATTCATTGTTTTGCTATTGCTTTATTTTATGTAGTAAAAATACTAAAGGCACTTAACTGATTGAAAAAATGTGATTTTTTTCTTGAATTGCAAAATTCACAATTTACTTTTATTTTATTGGTCACCACTGTATATATACAAAGAGATTTGAATTGCACCACTTCGTTAAAAACTTTTTTAAAAGAATTGACAAGTGTTTTAACGGCTTTAATATGGAAGTGGTAAGTGTCTTACGATTTTTATTTTAAATTAAAAAATAAAAAAAATTTTTAAAAAATTATTTTATTATAGAGTTCATTTGATGCAAATTTATTGTATGATACGGAGGAATTATTAATCGATAATATTTTTTATACGAATTGTAATTACGAACAAATATCATCAAATTTAAGCGTAAGTTACTTTTTTTATTTTTTGAATTTTACCGCCAAAATAAAAACTAATTTTTTACTTAAAAAATATTTAGACGGCGCAAATTAACCCGTCATTATACAATTGAACACGTTATGGCGTAGAGAGGGGAGGTAGTCCTTTGGTGGTATTACCAGTGGTATCATCATTGTCATCATCATCAGTGCCTTTTTCTAATGGTTTAGAGTATCTTGCCTTGGCTTGTAAACAGTGTATGTATTTCTATACCTCTATAAATAAAAAAGAATTAGTTTTTGTTATTTTTACTTAAAAATAGTATCAAAGGAGCTTGTTGCTAGACCCTTATACTCAACGGATATGGTAAGTGTTTTTTTGCTTTAATTTATGTATATTTATTTTATTATTTTATTAATTTTTGTAGGATTTTACTAAAACAATTTCAATTGCCAATATAGACAGCAACAACAACAATGACAACAATATCATAGCCATTATCATCACCATTACCATCAAAAACAGCAGGAACAAGAGCAACAAAATCAAGAACACCACCAACCTTCTACTAGTTATATGTCATCATCATCATCACCACCCCTTAATTTATCACCAATATGCCCATTACAAGCATTTACTCCTTTTGGCAATTCGTTAGAGGGTACAGCATACTTAATATCACAAACAGCTTTAGAGGTTGTTCCGACAAAACCTCTTACTTCAGGTTTATATTTTGAAGTAGTTGGTAAAACATTGAATTGCTATAGTGATGGAAAAGAATATATTACTAAACATAAAGTATTAAAATTTGTGAAAAATTAAATAAAAAAAACTGTTTTAATTATTTTTTGATGTTAAATAAAAACTGTATATTAGTTATAAAATAATTAATTGTGTCATTGGTGTACATACTTGTGCTGTTAAAAAGATGTATGACGAAATAAGTGAGGAGAATGAGGTGACAGTGACTCGCAAAAAACCTCCAGCTCATAATAATCATGGACTTGGCATTGTCACTGAAGGTGAGAATATGGCGGTGACATCAACAGCAGCTAGTGATAAATATTTTAAGATTATTCATTACGAGCATAAAACAAACAAAATTTTTATAATCGATGAGATGTCATGACAGAGAGTCTATGTGACTTTAACATCTAATTCATCTGTACATTATTAACCAAAAAATAAAGCTGGATCATTTACAGTACATTTGCCTGAAAGTATTAAATTGGGTTCAACTAATTGGGAAGTGGGGTTTGTAGATATAATGTTTCCACATCGATGGAAAAATATAACAGCAGATGCTAATTTGCTTAATTATGCTTTCACTTTGCAACATCCTCATGTTCCTTCTATTTTTTTATGTAGCAAGTTACCTTTAAATCACGCCACATACCAATTAAAAAAAACAGTCAATGGCAATCAAATACAAGTATTAGCATGCGGCCTGTAAATGTACATTTAGAGGGTCAATCTTATATGAACAGTTATTATTTTATTTATCGCAATAATGTAACAATACCACCAGGATGTTATGATAGCGAAGAAATATTGGTAAAAAATTTAAATCTTATTGTATGGCAGGATATGGCAAATATTGTCGAAAATCTTAACTGTGAAATTCCAGATTTTAAATTTAAAATGCATAAAGTATTAAATAAATATGGCAGATATTTTAAAGAAACTTTGCAGTTTATTTACAGCTAAAATATTTTTTGAAACAGAACTTACAATCATTGAGTACTTTGATAGTACTGTATTGTTGAATGACGTCATAAGCTGTATTTTTTAATTAATTTTGTGATTTTTCCATTGCAATGCCAATTGAACTTATTTTTCTTTAGAATTGAGTTTTCTATAATAAACAAATATAATTTCAATTCTAAAGCGGATCAAGTGAACTCAAATTGAAATGGAAATTGGCATTGATTAATTATTGTAATTGAAATCCTATGCAAAGGGCTTTAATGCATGGCGTCATGAAGGGATACAGTATCATGAAGGACACTTGCACTTTATTTACTGTTTTTGTGTGTGTGTGGGCTATTTATGGGGTTGTTTTTTTGGGTCAACTTAGCAACAAGTGACTTTGTAACAGCTTAAATAAGTTGAAAGGTCAAAACTGTCTTAACTGATGGGAGGTCTATTGGAGCGAGATTTATAACATCATTGGAGATTCACAAGAATGTAAATCTCATTTGTTGTTGTTTGCAAAATCTCAGTCTTCTTATACAGTTTTTTGCATCTGGAAAATTTGGACAGATTTTTGAAGGATATTTTGAACTCAAATGTAAGTTAAAAGTGTTGTATACTGAAATGAATCGAGTCGTTGCGCATTGCGCTATTTTGTTTTAGACATCCTGTCTAGACTGGCTGGAGGATTTCTTGCCATCTAGTCTTTCTAAATTTTCCCACGACTGCTGATTGGTTATGTTAATAATTCAACCAATCAGCAACTTGAGAAACTTCTAGAACAATTTCTACATCCTGTTCTAGAAGTATAAATAGAGCTAACATTGTATGTAATTTTCACTTGTTGGTACTCTAGGCAAGTCAATAGTATGTATGTCAAATGTGGTTCTATGATTGTGAATATTTCAAGAGAATAAAATACTTGTTTATTTAATTCTTGTTTGTATCATTTCACTCAAATATACAACATTGGCGACAAGGATGGGATCCTGCTGATAGAACCTAAATTTGAATAATACTGATTGCCAGAACAGAAAAACCAAAAGTCATGATGACTGTATTTGGGGCAATTCCAGTTTTTGATGTCAGGGCACCTACGACGTGAAACATCTATGCTGAACAATTGGAACACTACTGCACTGCAAATACCATTACTGATGCAGCTAGAAAAAGGGCCATACTACTGACAGTAATTGGGAAAGAGGCTTACACCATTCTACGGTCAATTCTTTCACCTGCTACACCAAATGACAACTCGTACAATGAGCTGATCAAGATCATGAAAAACCACTTCATGCCGCAGACTTCCATCATCTACAGACGGTTCCTCTTCCACAAGAGGATCCAGAAGACTGATGAGAGTATCAGTGCCTACATTATCAAGCTATGTCAACTAGCAGAAGAATGCGATTTTGGGGCAACACTCACCGAGCATCTCCGGGACCAACTCGTATCAGGCCTCATAGACAAAGCCATCCAGCGCCAACTCCTAGCAGAGACGTCATTAACGTTTGATGATGCCGTAAAGAGGGCACTAGCGGGAGAAACTGCTGCAAGCCAGACAAGAGACATCTGAGCATAGAACTCCCCTGCAGGGACCAGTTCCTCAATGAACCTGCTATACAAAGGCAACGCATCCAGCAGTAAAGGTGGATCAGCCTTCAACAAACGGACTCCATGCGCTAGTTGTGGGGGATCACCCAGACGGGATGGCTGTCGATTTTGGGATGTCAAATGCCACTCCTGCAACAAGAAGGGCCACATAGCCAAAGTCTGCAGAAGCACAAATCCAAATCCAAAAAGAGATCAACCTCCAAAGAAGAGATCATCTGCACACCAGCTTGAAGATGCTGAGCAGAGTGAAGACTTCAACACATGGGATGAGAAACACATCCACAGTCTTGGCCTGTCTCCAGTGACCAAGAAGATCAAGATACAAGTTGGGATCAACGGACAACCATTAGAGATGGAAGTTGACTCAGGATCCAACTTCTCAGTCATTTCTTATGAGACATATAAGAAATTATTCGCTTACCAAGGTCCGGCCATGGTGAAGAGTTTGCTGCAACTCAGAGACTTCCAACAAAATCCAATTAGGATAAAAGGATCATGCCGAGTTGAAGTATCGTTCAAGGACAACAAGGGTACTTTGCAACTCCTGATCACCGAGGGCAACAGAGAGAGCTTATTGGGACTTGACTGGTTCCAGACACTTGGGTTAAGCATCAATGATGTTAACCAAGTAGTAGAAGATGACAACTTGGACAACCTGCTCCAAGAATTCAGAGATGTCTTCAGCGACAAGTTGGGAACATACAAGGGACCACCAATAACTCTGCCATTGGATCTGCAGGTTCCACCACGACGCTTCAAAGCAAGGAAGACTCCCCTAGCAATCAAGCCACGGATTGAAGACAAACTCAACAGACTACTCCAAGAGAGAGTAATTGAGCCAATTCAGAATCCGAGATGGTCAACGGTAATTGTTCCAGTGATCAAGCCAACGGGGGCTATAACACTGTGTGGAGACTACAAGGTTACGGTCAACACTGCACTTCAGGACCACCCTTATCCAATTCCAGCTGTCAACAGTTTGCTGTCTGACCTCAGTGGAGGAACGGTTTTCGCAAAGATTGACATGGCACAGGCTTACCTACTACTACCAGTAGACGACACATCTGCTGAGGCCCAGACAATTATTACACATCGAGGGGCATTCAAAGTTAAGAGACTACAATTTGGGATAAGTGTAGCACCGGGTATCTTTCAACCGGTCATGGACGACGCTTTAAAAGATGTTCCGGGGGTCACACCATACTTCGATGACATCCTTGTAAGGGCTACAACACATCAAGAACTTACAAGGCAACTAAGACAAGTCTTAACCATTTTTCGAGAACTGGGACTGCGTGCCAGAAAAGAGAAATGTTTATTTGGAGTCACCTGTCTTGATTTCCTGGGCTACAAGATCGACGCATCAGGACTACATCCATCCGACTCTAAGCTTGAGGCAATTAAGAACTCACCAGCGCCTACTAACAAGCAAGAACTTCAGGCGTTCCTAGGACTGCTGAACTTCTACAACAGTTTCCTCAAGAATAAAGCAACAGCTGCTGAGCCATTACATTGTCTCCTAGACAAAACTGCTGTCTGGAAATGGACCAAAGAGCATGAACAAAGTTTTAACTCTGTTAAAAGTCTTCTAACATCCTCAAGTGTCCTTGTTCCATTTGATGGTTCGCTACCTACCTCTCTGACGTGTGACACTTCGCCTTTTGGAGTAGGAGCAGTGTTAAGTCAAACAAGGCCTACTGGTCAAGAGGTTCCCATTGCTTTCTCGTCCAGGACACTCAACACAACTGAACGCAACTATGCTCAAATAGACAAAGAAGCATTAGCTTTGGTGTCTATAGTAAAGAAGTTTCATCATTTTCTCTATGGAAGAAAATTCACCTTAGTGACAGACCACAAACCATTGTTGGGCATCTTTACCACTAAGAAGCCAACACCAGACATCCTATCACCAAGAATATTGAGATGGACAATTCTTCTACATTCATACAGCTACAATATCGTCCATAAACCGGGTTCACAGATTGGGAATGCGGATGCTTTGAGCAGACTTTCTCAAGGGACCCCAGTTTCATCTCCTGTACAACAGCTTCCTGAGGTATTCTTTCTACAAGACCTACCAGCACCACCACTCACATCTTCGGACATCGCCAAGTCAACTAGGACAGATCCGATTTTATCACGTGTTCTACACTGGGTGTGGTCGGGATGGCCGGTGAAAACTGACAAGAGTTTTCAGCCATTTTTTAATAAAAGAACTGCCATATCTGTACATAAGAACTGCCTACTATGGGGAACTCAAGTCATTATTCTTAAGGATGGACAACAACAAGTCTTAGAAGAGCTCCATCTTAATCATCCAGGAATAGTTAGAATGAAGGCTTTAGCTCGATCTTATGTATGGTGGCCAAACATAGACTCAGACATTGAGCAAATGGTGGCAACCTGCACAATTTGCCAGAAAAATCAAAATTCTCCACCACAGGCTCCAATCCATCACTGGGAAATTCCACGCAATCCATGGTCACGATTACACATTGATTTTGCAGGACCATTCCAGGGCGAGAATTTCCTGATCATCGTGGATGTACACTCTAAGTGGTTAGAGGTCAGGAGGATGAAGTCAACAACAACAGAGAACACCATCACTCAGCTACGAAAGTTGTTTGCTACACATGAAATACCAGACTCCATAGTATCAGACAATGGACCTCAATTTACATCAGCTAATTATCAACAATTCTGCAGGACTAATCTTATCAAACCCATTCTGGTCTCACCATATCATGCATCTAGCAATGGACAAGCAGAGCGTATGGTACAGACAACAAAGGATGCTCTCAAAAAGATAATCGGGGGAATTGGAGTTATCCACTTACCAGTTTTCTTCTGTCAAACTATGTGACACCATCTACAGCAACAGGTGTTAGCCCAGCTAAGTTACTTATGGGTCGCCGACTTAAAACCTGCCTAGATCGTCTTCATCCAGACCATTGGAGAGATAATAACAGTTGCCTAAATACAGTTGCCTAGTATAAGGGGCTTATAGCTTGAACCTATTACATAGACATAACATTGTGTACCCTTAACTAGGGAGTGTAGTTAAACATGACAATTTTTTAAATAAAATATGTTGAAAACAAATTTGAATTTTTACTTTTATATTAATTATTACAATGCAATTAGTAAATAATTTGTTTATTGTTAAGTTAAAGTTGATTTAGATGTAAATGTTTGATAATACAAAACCAAGAAAAAGTTTGCATCAGAGACACCCTGTACACCATACATTTTCAATTAAAGGAATTACAGGGTGTTAGTTAAAAAATAGTTTTTTTTGCATTATAATCTAATTTTATAAATGGCTATTTTATTAAATTAAAAAACAGCAAATAGCTAGTAAAAATTTATTATATAAATATTAAATATATTTAATTATTTGTATTTTTTTAATATTTTTGTTGCAAAGTTAAATTTTGCATCAGTGACACCCTGTAAGCTATCCATTTTCAATAAGAGAAATTACAGGGTGTCAATTGAAAAATAATTGTTTATTAAATTACAAGCAAATAGTCAGTAAAATGTCATTAATTAAACAACGCATATAAAATTTTAATTTATTTAAAAAAAATTAGTATTTATTAAAATAAAAAATTGTAATATTAAAATTTTATTTCTACATAATTAAATTTTGTATCATTGGCACCCTGTATGTCATACATTTTCTATATAAAAGTCATCTGTGGTGTGAATGCGTTTGTTCGCTGGTGGATGATACCAAGATTCAAGAATAATGTCTCAAGCTCTTTGTTACAGTATTCAAGCCCATTGTCTGTACGAATACTCTGGAGCTTAAGGTTGTCTTGTCGTTCAGCCATCGCTAGGAACCATTTCATGTATTCTACTACTTCACTATTCTTCTTCAAGAGGTAGAGAAACGTTTTCCTTGTATAATCGTCAAGGAATGTCAACATGTAGCGATTTCCGTTGTGTCCCGTGACTTGTAATGGTCCACACAAATCAGAATGAACAAGCTGTAGCAGGTATTTTGCTCTAGTCTTGTTCTTGGTTGCCTTGCACGGTTGTTTCGTACTTTTAGCAAGTTTGCAGCTCGAGCAATCTGTCTTGTCTGTCAATTTGACATCTTCCATTCTGCGGACTAGTTTCTTCTCTGCAGTCCATTTAATGTACTGGTGGTTTACATGTGAGAAACGTTGATGCCATAAGGAGCTCTGAGGAATGGTTTTAGGACTTTCAACTTCCATCAGCTCTGGCTTGAGCTGTTTGCTATCCAAAACGTATAATCCATTAATACAGTTTGCGATTGCAAAGAGTTGGTTCTTCTTATTGAAGATACGGCATTGTCCATTGGAGAAAGTTATCTGGTTCCCCAATCGTTCAATTGTTGAAACGGACAATAAATTTCGTCGAAGATTCGGGATGTAATAAACGTTAGTCAACTCGACTTCCGTAGTAACTTCTTTCCCTGATCTTTTGCAAGTAGTCATAATGTCAATTGAGCCTCTGCCTGCAATCTTTAGTTTGCTGTTTGCGTCGGCAGTCAAAACATCGTTAGTCTGGACTTTGGTAATGTTCATGAACCAGGACTTAATGTAGCTAACATGGTTAGTACAACCAATGTCAAGTATCCAACGGTCATCGTTTCCACTCTCAGTATTTAGCAAGAGAGTTTCTCTCGATTGGTTGGATTTAGCGCTATGCAGTTGCTGTTTCTTGCTTCTGCAATCCTTTGCCATATGCCCACGTTTTCTGCAACTGTAACAGTTGAAGTCAAATCGTTTAGTGGATTTAACAGCAAGTTTTGGCTTTTGCTGTTTGCCACAAAATGCATAAAGTTCTTCTACTGGTTGTTCAGAACTTTCTTCAACTTTGTCAGTTCTTAGCTTGAGGCGTTCGTATTCAATCGTCAGTAAATCAGGTATGCTGGTAGATGTTAGACGGATGTCATTAAGACCAATAAACTGTGCGACGATATAATCGTACGAATCAGGTAGACCTGATAGCATGGAAAAAGCGATCTCTTTGTCTGGAATTTTATTTCCAGCGACTTCCATTTGATCAGCGCAAATATTAATTGGATTTAAATAGTCGGTCATGGGTTCATTGTCTTTCAGCTTGATTGCAACAAATTGTTTTCTTAGCTGTAGAACGCGGATGACTGATTTAGGTTCAAAGTGATCTTCTAACGGATTCCAGGCCTCATGAGCTGTATGAGATTTTCAAGTAATTTCTTGCTGTGCTGGATTGATATGAGTAGTTAGGGTACAATCTAAGCCGGGCCAATTAACGTTGTGCTTTTGGGCGCAAAATTTGAATCTGACCCATTATAGAGCAGGATTGGGTGGTGGGCGTGGCTAAATGAAAAAGTGGGCGGAGCCTACCGTTACAAATGTCCCATGTTAAACTCTCGTAGTGACGTCATAACTTCTTTTTGTGTTACACTGTATAAGGCAACCCTGTACGTTTGCGCTCTCAGCTGTTGTGTGTTAAATGGGTAGCGCATGCATAGCGTATACGTAGCCACTACGTGTTTGTTGATATTAATCTGATCAGGCTCCGCCCTGATTAGTTACAGTTTTAATGGCATAAATGTTTTGAGTTTTATGACCTTGAGACAATATAATTTGTTCATGTTTACACACGTGTGTTTGAGAGAAGGTAATAAAATATCTTAAGAGGGGGTGTGTGTAGACAGTTATGTTTATATAATTTTTTTAAAAGTGTTGCTATCGATTTTTAATTAACCTTGTTTGTAACAGAGGTTAATTGTTATTAAATAAAATACATTTAAAATAATGCATGTGTATTATATTACAAAGTGATGTTATGAAATATATCTATTTATAAACATAATAATAATAAAATGCTCTTTATTTTTTGTATTTTCAGGATTTTTTTATTTATATGAATTAAGATGTCGTCTGGATGGTCGTAACCCACTGTACACTCGCAAATAATCATTTCTTTCACAACGATTGCGATTATAAAAAAATATATGACAACTATTAAAAAATTGCGGATAAGTATATCCTTTGCTAGCGGCCATGAATAATTTTTCTGGTAATTCTTTTTCGTTAATGTAAGCGTTTAAAATGTTTTTTTGAACAGGATTCAGGCGATTGACGTAGTTGGTGAGATTTGATAAAAGCTGGTTAATATCGTGAGGATTGCTTGGTGGTGGGTAATCTATTAAAAAGAATTTTTTTTATAAAAAATATTTCATTATTAATAATTTTTTATTTTTTAAAAATACAGGGTGATCAGATAGTTTAGGTACCCCATGGTGGCACCTCTAGTAGCAAATTAAAAAAGTTCAATTTTTGCTGCTGAATAAAACAGCATTGAATAGCCTTCAAACCCATTAAATAAAAATGACAAATATTCAAATTTAAATGACATAGTTTGATCCACATTAGTTTATTTTACATACAGTACTGGTATTGGAAAATCGCCAGAGGAAAAATGTTCTTTATAAATAAACCATTTGAAATCTAAAAATAATGTTTACAATTGAATGATAAATTCTTTTTTTGTTGTTAAAA
Organism: Helicorthomorpha holstii; assembly: GCA_013389785.1. Classification (NCBI taxonomy): domain Eukaryota; kingdom Metazoa; phylum Arthropoda; class Diplopoda; order Polydesmida; family Paradoxosomatidae; genus Helicorthomorpha; species Helicorthomorpha holstii. Next base: position 13,499 of record JAAFCF010006411.1, on the reverse strand, counting down.
AATAATAAACTGTGTTTACATTTACTTTTAAAATTATTTAATTGATATTTTTTGCAGATTTTAAGTTTCTTTATTTGTTGTTTTTTGATAAAAATGTTTTTTTAACTATGCTGTATATAAAAATGAAAAATCAGAATTCCACATTTAATAATAAACTTTTTATTTAATTTTCTGATCTACTTTTAAATAAACAATCAAATTAATCATATAGAGCACAATTAAAAAATAAAAACAAACTTTTGTCAAATAAAAACAATTAAATGAAGTAAAAATTAGCAAAGATATCAATTAAATAATTGTAAACACAGTTCAGTTTTTTTTTTTAAAAATTGGTTGTTTATTTAATTGTAATAATTGCTTTTATATTTCAAATTGTTTAATTAATAAATGAAATTTTTCCTCTGGTGATTTTCCAATATGTAAAATTAATGTGGATTGAACTACATCGTTTAAATTTAAATATTTGAGTAGTTCAGAAGCAAAATGAAATTAGTGACATTTGCACTTGGACCACTTCGGAATTGTAAATAGCTTTGAAAAGCCATATAGCGCCCTTTATGAGCTAATGATAAAAAAAATTGTAAATGAAAATTTACTCAATGACTCTTAGAGGGCACTATATGACCTACCAAAGATATTTACAATTCTGTAGTGGTCTAAGAGCAAATGTGAATAAATTCACTTTGCTTCTGAACGACTCATTTGTCATTTTTTGGAGGTTATTCAAGACTGGTTTACACAACAGCCAAAATTGTACTTTTTAATTTGCCACCAGAGGCGCAACGTATGGGGTACCTAAACTATCTTATCACCCTGTAGTTTACTTACTTGGTGTGGCTGATTCGATGTTAATTGTTGCGTAATCGATTCGAACAGGTTGAATTGGTGTCGTATTGGAAGTTGGTTGAGAATGGGTGCCATCGTTAATATATTTGGACATGTTTAATACATAAACTAGATAAAAAGGAATGTTTCTTTAATTTAAATTTTGTTAGTTTTTTATAAAAAATTACTTACCGTTTGTATTATCGTTGATAATAATGTTGTCAATTTTGAAATGATGCTTTAATAGATTTAAAATTGCAGTGCGTTTAGCGTTAAAAATTAAATAAGTAGCAATTTTTTTTAATAAACACGCTTTTAAGTATTCCGAAATAAAATTGAATGTTTAAAAGATATCTTGGAAGTTGTGTAGTATGTTTTTGTCGATATCGCATAAAGGCGGTACGTTAATAATTTCGATATCTGGTATTATATTGTTGGTGGAACGTTCCATATTTTTTGAAAGAAAGTCGTCCGCAGTATTCATATTTTTTAAAAAATATTAAAACAAGATTACGTATTTTCTTTGTATTGATTAAACTTACTTAACTGCTTGCGCACTATTTTAAAGACACTGCAGTCAGTTATATAGCGTCCATCAAAAGTAAGTACTTGGTCATTACAGCAATTTGTAACGTGAGGTCTTTTCAAATAGTAAGAGGGGGGTGTTTTGTTTAATAAAAGTAGTGTGAATGTTTTTGTTACCAATAGTTAAGTTGAAAAATAAGAGATGGAACTGGGTGATGAATATAGACAGAAGGGAGTTGAGTTAAAAATGAATATATATATACGAAGAGATTTGAATTGCACCACTTGGTTAAAAACTCTTTTAAAAGAATCGACAAGTGTTTTAACGATTACATACAATATGGAAGTGGTAAGTGTCTTAAGATTTTTTTCTATTTTTAAAATAAAAGATAAAAAATAATATTTTTAAAAAAAACTATTTTTTAATATAGAGTTAATTTGATGCAAATTTTGTGTATGATACGGAGGAATTATAATTCGCTAATATTTTTTATATGAATTGTAATTACCGACAAATATCGTCAAATTTAAGCGTAAGTAACTTTTTTTATTTTTTTTGAATTTTACCGCCAAAATAAATGTTAATTTTTTATATAATTTTTACTTAAAAAATATCTAGACGGCGCAAATTAACCCGTCGTTATATGATCGAACACGTTATGGCATAGAGAGGGGAGGTAGTCCTTTGGTGTTATTACCAGTGGTATCATCATTATCGGTGCCTGTTTCAAATGGTTTAGAGTATCTTGCCTTGGCTTGTGAACAGTGTATGTACTTTCCATCCCTCTACAAATAAAAAAAAGAATTAATTTTTTATTTTTTACTATAAACAGTATCAAAGGAGCTTGTTGCTAGACCCTTATACTCAATGACGGATATGGTAAGTGGTTTTTTGTTTTAAAATTATATGCATATATTTTTTATTATTTTATTAATTTTTGTTGGATTTTACTAAAAAAATTTGGATCGTCAATATAGGCAACAACAACGACAACAATATCATAGCCATTATCATCATCACCATTACCATGAAAACCAGCAGGAACAAGAGCAACAACAGCAACAATACCACCAACCTTCTACTAGTTATACATCATCACCACCACCACTTAATTTATCACTAATACGTCCATTACAAGCGTTTACTTCTTTTGGCGATTCTTTAGAGGGTACGGCGTTCTTAATATCGCAAAGAGGTTAGAGGTTGTTCCAACAAAACCTCCTACTTCAGGTTTATATTTTGAAGTAGTTGGTAAAACATTGAATCGCTATAGTGATGGAAAAGAATTTATTACTGAACATAAAGTGCTAAAATTTGTGAAAGATTAAATAAAAAAAACTGTCTGTTTTAATTATTTTTTTGACGTTAAATAAAAAAAACTATATTAGTTATAAAATAATTAATTGTGTCATTAGTATACATACTTGCGCTGTTAAAAAGATGTATGACAAAATAAGTGAGAAGAATGAGGCGACGATGACTCGCAAAAAACCTCCTGCTCAAAATAATCAGGGACTTGGCATTGTTGCTGAAGGTGAGAATATGGCGATGACGTCAACAGCAGCAGCAGCAGCTAGCAATAAATATTTTAAGATTATTAATTATGAGCATAAAACAAACAAAAATTTTAAAACCGATGAGATAAATAGGAAAGTTATTTTTCAAAATTTGGAAGGGATTTTACCTGAAAAGTTTAATCGAAAAATAGAAGCTATTTTCAACAGTTTTATTGATAAATTTGCTGCTTTAAAAGAAGAAAACAAGGAAATGAAAGTAAAATATCCAGATGTACGTATGCGTTTTTGTTTACAGAGTGCTGAGTTAAAAAATCCCGTAAAACTTGCGTTTATTAATCGTGAACGACTGACGGGAAAATTGTTGTTGGATACGATAGTCAATATTCAAAATTCAAATGATAAATTTAATTTGACAGATGGAAAGTTACGTTTATCGCTCATGAAAACACGTATGCCCCCATGGGGAAAGGCGCCAAATGGTATTACTTCTGTGAAGAAAAGATATATAAAAATGTGAGAACGTGGATTAAGGATAAAAGTCGCAATAACTTTGTTGTTTTTATCAACAATAGTGAGGATTTGATGTGTTGTGCAAGGTCTATAGTAGTTGGAATTAGAAATGCTCATTATCGAGAAGCCAAAGGTGAAATGCATACACAAAAGTATATGGAATTTAAAAAAATCAAACAAAACATGAATATCAAACTAAATGTGCCAAGGACCTTTGTGACATGGCCCGTGTAGCGTCAAACAAACCTTGTGGAGTAGAAGAATAATTTGCCAATTATTTAGGTGAAAAGTATCAAATAAATTTTATAGAATTGGAGGGTGATTTAAGGGTGACGTTTACAATTTTAAATCCTTATGATAGGGAAAATCAAAAAAAAGTAAAATTTAGACTGTGGCTATTGTTAGATGACGGACATTATGATTGTATAGTTAATATATCTTAATTATATGGTGCTCGAACATTCAGTAATTTATGTTTAAAAGGTGTTACCAGTCATCATAGGTGTACACATAATTGTTTAGCTTGTAACAGCACCAAATGTGAATAGTTTAAGATGTCATTACAGTGGCTTACAAAACAATGTAGTTGTTGTTTGAGATATTTTTATGGACCTCAATGTTTTAAAAAAATGTCAAAAATGCAACTTGTCTAGATTTACGATATTGCAGCGTGTGTTATCAACATAAACAACCAAAGCATATATGCTTTACTAAATATTGTAGATACTGTAAAACAAATCAGGAGTTCAACCACAGAAGATTTATTCAGAAATATGATCCTATGAGAAGAAATAAACGAGGTGTACCTCGACCACCTGCAGGGCATGTGTGGTATTTTGATTATGAATGCTTAGTGAAAGATAGTGATAATATTCATGAACCAAATCTGGTTATCGTTCAAGATAAGGATAATAAAATAGAAAAAATATTTGACAGTGGTGAGGATACCAACCATATTTTTTGTGAATGGATTTTTGGCGAATTAATGGAAGGTGCATTGGGAGAAAAACATATTTTTGTTAGTCATTATGGACGCGGATATGATCATCATTTAGTGCTGCAGTGGTTGTTTAAAAATAATATGTGTCCTGAGATTATTTGGAATGGGCAAAAGATAATTACAATGAAATTAAACAATATATCTTTTATTGATTCTCATAGTTTTTTACCGGTACCGCTAGCAGCTCTACCTAAGACCTTCAATTTACAAGAGTTAAAGAAAGGTTATTTTCCGCATAAATTTAATCGTTTAGAGAATCAAGATTACGAGGGAGTGTGGCCGGCTTTGAAATTTTTATTTTACCTCAGCACCTCTAGGGTGGGTCATTGTCAGCGTATGCAGGGAATGGCTTACGGAGATCGATTTATATTGATTAACCACGAGTGGGTGGATTACAACAGGCCAGATGACAGATTATATCATGGACCTTGTGAGGTTATACATGTACCAGATTCTAGTCAGTCAAGGGTTACTTTTATTTCCAAAACTAATCCATTTGTTTATCCACGTATGTGTGTGGTGCGAGACAAGCTATTGTCCTTGGGAGACATTACTGACAGCTGTTGGCAGGCTAGATTAATATCTTTGAGCAATGGTGAAGTGCAAAATATTCAACTTGCCAGGCCGTTGACCATACAAAAAGTTAATTGTATTGGTAGGCATGTGTGTTTGGTGGGACATCTGGCCTATATCTTGGTTATACAGGGAATGGATGATCCTCTGAGCATTATGTGGCTGTACAATAATCAAATGCAGGAGTTTAGGCAGACGGGCAGAAGTGATATCAATTACAGTAACTTTCTGGGTATTTTGTCATCAGAAAATCGGATGGTGTTGTATACGAGAACTGCATCATATGTGGGTACCGTTGTAAATGTCAAGACGGAGTTGCATATTACGGATGATGCTTTAAATGTCTTGCGGGTTATTGCTTGCTCTAATGGGGGATATTATGGTTGCGTAATGGCTAATCATATATACATACATAAGGTGATCAATTATTATAAAAATGTGGATAAAAATTTTAATTACACTGGCATGCGGGAGGTGGCTCGTCATATGAGGGGTGTGGAATACAGTCAGATTGAAATGACTTCATTACAGATATATACCTACGAGTGTTTACTTTCATTGCAAATATTATCTTACGCAAATATATTTAAAAATGAAATTAATTTTGCTCAATATTTACCACCTAAATTGTGTGAAAATTTTAAAAAGTTTAGATTTAATAATAGGTCATTTGAGTACGCGGAAGAAGATGGTTAAATAAATATTATTTTATTGTTTGTTGCTAATATATGTTTATAAAAATAAAAAAAATTAATACGCTACACGTGTCTAAATCTTTTTTTTATTAAAATATTTGAGATTCTTGAATAAACTGGTCCATATCTTGTATTAGTGATTCTTGAATAAATTTGTCCAGGTCTTGCAATAAATGTACTGGAAGGTCAGGTAAAGTCTCTTCTACAGCTGGTATAGATGATGATGGCGCCAAATTATTAAGTTTATTATTGTTGTCGTCATCGTCGTTGTTGTTATTGTTGAGACTTAGATTCATAGCTCCATATTTTGGGTGGGCTGCAGCATTTCCGTTTGTTGCATTATGGTGATGGCCAGTAGTATTTTATTTTTTTGGAGATTGTTTTACCCGAAGTGAAAGCTTGTTTACCACATACAGTGTGACGTTGGAGAAGTAGGGCATTATATTTGGGAGGAATGATGCAAGTGTACACGCATAAAAGTTGGGCAATGCTATCTCCAGGTTCAATTTTGAATGTCTGTAGGCTTAAATTTATCAATATTACTATAATTTCACCAGTGTAATGTTGATCTATGACCCCACTTAATATGTGAATGGCTCTATGTAAAGCTAATCCACTACGATCAGCTATACGTCCATAACAATTTTCGGGTAGTCGAATTACAATACCGGTGTTAACGGGTCTGATTTCACCTGGGGGAATGTGACATGATATGGACGAGTAAAGATCTAAGTCGGCAGATTGAGGAGTTGAGTGAGTGGGAGGATAAGCTTGGCCGTTAAGAGGTGCCCATTCTAAAGTTAAAGCCATATTATTATAATAACTATGCTGGTTTCAATTTATCAAATGTATGCGCCTTTTT
>JAAFCF010006397.1:25060-39215 GCA_013389785.1 Helicorthomorpha holstii | reverse complement strand
GTTGACATTGGATTGCCACAAAATCTGCATTCACACTGTAAGATCGACTTTTGGACCCCAGTGGTTGAAGGCCCAATAAACTAATATTTAAAGTTATTTATAGCTAGTGATGTACTGATGGTGACTTCCAGTGACGTCACCTACTGTTTAAGTAGGTCAACGACCTTTAGTAGTTAGTGAAAGTCTTGAGGCTCTTGGTTTTTCCTCAAACAGAAAACTAGGTCACTGACCTTTTTACAAGGTCCCTCTGGGCACCACGTGGTTAGGGTTAACACTAGTCGATTTTTCGCAGGTTCTTTTTATTATAATGGTGTCTCAACAAGTTTGTAATTAATAGCAGTCTTTAATATAAGTATATACTAGTCAATGATAGCCCTGGACTCAATAGATATTAATCTTACTTATTAACTATAGGTAAGCAATCAGCACTGGTTGATGGGCATTAGTAAAGCTGAGCCTTGCACGTGGTTAGGCCGATTTTACTTTATGGGCCAGAAGGGCCTTACAATGAATGAGTACAATATGGTTTACCCTTTAGATGATTTTGTTCTTTCCAGGAATTAATCAAGGCACAGTATAAGAAATGCACGCCAGATACAAGTATATTTCTGACACAGTTTATTGCAGTCTCTTACAATCCCAACTAACAATATCTTTATGGCACAACTTCCAGACACATACAAAATCACAATTCCAACAATATAATGTTTATAGGCACAAACATAAGGCACTTCAAAACTACCTTGATCATGACTTATTTGATGACTACTTCTTAATATCACAATATTAAAAACTCCTGACTACAGACACTGAATATCACAATTGAATTAATACTTAATCTACTTTGAAAATCCACTAGCTCATGTCTCCCCAATATGAAAGGGACACAAGCAGGTGTGGATACAAAAGATAGACTGCCTAACTTTTTGCCTAGTGCCTCTATTTATAACTTTTCTGGTGGACCCCAATGGGGGTCACCAAACTAAATCAAAGGGGTATGCCTTAAGGGCCCCCGGCAATACAAATGGTTAGTGTCTCACTAACCTACATTATTATTCTCTACCTAAACATTTTCCTTCCACATTGGTTGACAGGACATATGCAATTGTTTTACAGATAGATGTGGTTTCAGCATCATGGAGCTCCAGCACATTTCAGTTTGAATGTATGAGCACATTTGAATGCCACCTTTGGGGACCACTGAATTGGCAAAAGATGACCCATTGCTTGGGCACCAGGATGACCTGATTTGGCACCAATTGATTATTTTTTGTGGGGACACATCAAAACTCAAGTGTATGCAACTCCTGTTGACTCTGTTGGGGATCTTCTGGCCAGAGCCAGACTTGCAGTAGCTGTTGGAGATGTACAGGAAATGGCAGGGGTCTTTGAAAGAGTTAGATAATAACTGCATTGGTGTTGGGCAGCATGCATAATTGCACAATGGTAGCCACTTTGAACACTTACTGTAAACAACTTGCATCAAAATTGACTTTCTACCAAAAACTTATTTTGCTTGCCATTCGTTAACGGTTGACTTTGGACCCTGCATTCCTATGTAAAAAATGCTTAGTTTAGGACCCTCTAAAATACTTTTTTTTTCTGCGGAGTTCTGGGACACCCTGTATAATAAATGGAGAACAAAAATGTCTAAAGCTTGAGGGCCATCATTGCCAAGCGTGGCTTCAGCGAAGTGCTGGTTATCACCCACTTCAGTGGTTGGTGGTCAGTCTCTACAATGAACTCCACTCCCTCCAGATAGTAGTAACAGCGGGATACAGCCCATAATACCACAAGGCACTCTTTTTCAGTCGTTGAATAACGTTGTTGAGTCTCATTGAGACTTTTGGATGCATACTCTATCACCCTCTCATTTCTGCTGCTGTCTTTTTCAAGAAGACTGCCCCAATGCCATCTGGGACGCATTCGTGCAGACGGTGAATTGAAGCTTGGGGTCCGGAGATACCAACACCGGAGCCTTACACAATATCTGCTTTGAATCGTTGAACGCTCTGCGCGCCTCTGGAGTCAGCACAAAACACTTCATCTGATTATGTGCAAAGTTCTGTAAAGGCTTAGCCACCTCTATGCAGTTTGGTATGTGCAACCTCTGGCTGCTACTGGTGCTAGATGCCACAGATCTATTACTGGAAGTAGTTATGATACAATCTAAGTCGAACCAATCACAGAGCTCCGTTCCTCCCATTTTTTCATTTCAACCAATCACACAGCAGTATTTCCAAAAGGGGCGGGGCTTAAGGACACAAGGGCGGAGCCTAAATGACACACTTCCCCATGTTAAAGTCCCATAGTGACATCACACCACCCCCCCTAAATTCATCATTTTACACACTTTGTCACTATGACCTTGAAAATTTTACACAATTCATCACTGTGACCTTGACAATTACTCACTTTTTCATCCACTAAATCAGTAATTTGACACCTATGTTATGTAATTTGATGCTTATTTCATGTAATTTGATGCCTATTTCATGTAATTTGATGCCTAAATGTTGATTTTTTCTTGAAAAATGCGCAATTTGGCGATGTCTTTCGGCCATATTTTACACTGTGTAATGAAATTTGATATCTCTGTCAAGCTCTTTTATCAACTTAATTGACATAAACACACCCAACCACACCCACGTTTTTAAGACATCTCCCCAATTCACGCCTCCTACTGCCGGTTGACACCCTCAAAAGTCACTTTTGAGAGTTGAAGTCCAAGGTGAGGGGGAGGAGTTATACAATTAATTTTTTTGTCAGGGTTATAAAAAGCACACACATTTTTTTTATTTTTCAGTTAATTTATTTATTTATTATTTGGTGGTTTGTTTACATAGCTGCTCATATTTTTTAATCGATCACGACGGAGGCGATTATAAAAATAAAAACGACAGCTACTATAAAATTGCGGGTATGTATAGCCTTTGGAGGCGGCTTTTTGTAGTCTTTCTTTCATCTCATGACGATTGACTTATCTGGATAGTGTTTCCTGTTTGCTAAAACTTTGTTGGCTACCATATTTTTTTAAATTTTCCGCTAGTTTATTAATGTTTTCTTGGGTGGTTGGTGGATCGTAAGCTATTTGTAAATAAAGAAATAAATTTTAATTTTTTTGTTTTAATATAATTTATATAAATTTACCTGGTACGGTACTTCCTACATCCACAGTTGAATAATCGAATTTTATAGTTGATTGTCTGGTGGATAGTAAATCTGAGCGTAAATCTGCATTACTAGGCATATATTCACCCATACCCAAAATATAATCTGATTTAACAACCAAAAAAATTTAACCATGTTAATGTTTTTTTAAATTATTATTATTATTAAAAATATGTTATACACTTACATATGCTTTCATTCTCGATAAGAGATTTATTAATTTTGAAGTGATGGTTTAAGACGTTTAAAGTGGCTACGCGTTTATTGCGGTAGTTTACACATATGGCACAATCTTTTAGCAGGCAAGCTTGTAGGTATCCGGACATAAAGTTATAAAGATTGATTAACTCGCTGAAACGATTTAAAGATTTTTTGTCGCATTTATGTAGTAGCGGTAGATTTATAAAGGTTTTATCCGGACAATGGGTGGCTGTTGCGCGTTCCACACCTTTTGAAAGAAATTCAGTTGTTGTATTAATTTTTTTTTTAAGTAAAAAAATATACGAAGTTAATTTTTTGTTACACACTTTTAGAGTTACTTGTTAAAAGCTAGATAATTAAAGTGTAAGTGAGAAATAAGAGAGTTGTACATTTACAGTTTGCAATATGAGTTTGAAAAGGGGAGACGATTGGGGAGAGATTTCTTGTAAGAAAAATATTGAAGTTGTTGAGGGGATGGGTGGTGTTTGTGTGTGGAATGCATATACGGTGTGTATATATAAGAGTAAGTTAAATGGATTTTTTTTAATGTTTACATCTTGGTTTAAAGCATTTGGTTAAATTATGATGAATAGGGTAATTTTTTTTTTTTTAAACAAAATAAATTATAATTTTAAAAAATATGTAGGCTTCTTTATACGAGTATGATTTAATTGACGCGGATGATTTTAACCTGGAAAATATTTATTGTTCAAATGATGTGTGTGCTTTTCCAGATTTTTTGGTATGTAAATGTATAAATTTTTTTTAATTTTACCGCCATGTGTGCGTATTATAATTTTTTATGAAAAAAATTAATATAGACGGTGCAGATCACCGAGTTACCATCTTGCTGTAATGATTTGAGTGTGTTGGAGGGAGGTACGGATATGTCAGATGTTGATTTGGAGTATTTGCTGCTAGCTTGCGACAAATGTAAGACGTGTTTAGATATATATTAATTTTTTAAAATAGATGAGCAAAATTTCTTTTAGTATTTCAACATTTAAATAATACAACTGGCATAGTAGGCGCTGAATGTGCGAGTGAAGATAAAAATATGGTAAGTTAATGTATTGGGAGTGGGTGATAATTTCATAAAAAAAATAAAAGATTTTGTGTTTTTTTCATGTGCCGCTTGCAGGATTTTACTAAAAAAAATTTGGAAAGCCAACAACAGCTGTTAGTTGAGTCACAAAATCAAGCGTCTATTAGCAGTTGTAATGATTTATCTCATTCGTCTCCTTCTCCTCCTCCTCCAATGGCAAGTGGTTCGCTTCTACCTACCCCTATGCAACCTTTGCAAAAATTTACGCCTTTTGGTGAAAATTTGGAAGGAAAGCCTTATTTAGTTTCGCAAAGGCCATTACATGTAATTCCCCAAAATTCGCCTATTGCCGGTATAAATGTTCAGGTTGTATCTCAAACATTAAATCATTATAGCGATGGTAGCGATTGTATTACGGAATGTAAAGTGTTTAAATTTCAAAATGATGACTAATTAAATGAAATGAGATTATTTTAAAAATCAATTAAAATGAATTGTTTTGGTTATTGTGAGTGTGTGATAGCTGCTAAACACATATAGCACATACTGTGCATGTTAAATTAGGCGACGGAATATGGCATTTAAATCGTCTGTTAATAAGCACAACGAGGAGGTAAGCGATGAGAAAGTGGCGTTAACCGATAAATATTTTGATATTGTAAATTATCAACTTAAAAGAAATAAAAATTTTAAGACTGATGAAATGGGAGGTGAGGTCATATTTAAAAATTTGGAAAATATTTAGAAAAGTTCAATTAAAAAATTGAAAAAATTTTTGATTGTTTAATTGCTAAATTTGCCAATTTAAAAGAAGATATAGTAGATGACGACAATAAACATTCGAATGATGATATACGCATGCGTTTCTGTTTACAAAGTGCAGAACTGAAAAATCCTGTTAATATTGCTTTTATCAATCGTGAACGTTTAACCGGAAAATTATTGTTAGATACCATAATTAATGTTCAGAATTCTAATGAAAATTTTAATTTAATGTCTGGAAATATTCGCTTATCGCTTATGAAGACGTGTATGCCGCCGCGTGGTGGATCTAGGCGAAGAGGAATTAGAAATATTCTACAAAAAAGATATGTGAATAATGTGCGTGATTGGATTTGAAATAAAAAGCGCAGTAATCCTATTGTTTTTATCGAAAATAAAGACGCTATGTGTTGCGCTAGGGCTATAGTGGTGGGTATTGAGAACGCGCACTATCGCCAATCTAAAGGTGAAGAGCGTCGAATACAATATGGACTGTTTAGAAAAATTAAATATGATATTAATTATCAAACTATGCAGGCTCAAAAATTATGTCACAAAGCGGGTGTAAATGTGTTTGAGGCATGCGGATTGAAGGAAGTTCAACGTTTTGCTGATTATTTGGCGGAAGAATATCAAATATACGTGGTGGAATTGAACCAAGACTATAGGGTGATTTTTACCACCATCGACTCCCAGGATTATGAAAGACAGACAAAAGTGAAATTTAGAATATGGTTACTGTTGGATAATGATCACTACGATTGTATTGTTAATGTAGCTTTGCTGTACGGTGAGCGAGATTTTTGCATTCTATGTCTAAAGGGGGTGAGTGGAAATCATCGTTGCACCAGAAGTTGTTTAGCCTGTAAGAGTTTGCAGTGTAAAGATTTTAAAGCTATATTGCACACTCCTTCGGTAAAATGTCAGTCTTGTATTAGATATTTTTATAAGCCAACATGTTTTGAGCAGCATTTAAACAATGGAACATGTCAAGCAGTGAAATATTGTAAAGTTTGTTACCAGCTGAAAGAAAAAGATGCCCGTCACACGTGTTTTACTAGAAAGTGTCAATATTGTAAAAAAATGGGGCCTTTTGAGCATTTGTGTTATATACAGAAATATGATCATTTAAGAAAAGGAAACCAAAATGAAAATCAAAAAGCAAAAGCAAATCAAATGAAAAAAATCAAAAAACAGAACAGAATGGCAAAAGCAAAACAAAAAAAACAAAAAGCAAAAGGAAACAAAATCAAAAAAACAAAAATCAAAAACCAAATAAAAAAAGCAAAATCAAAGCAATCAAAATCACTCACACAAGAAAAACAAAATATCAAAAAAAGAAAAGAGCAAAACAAGAATCAAAAAAAATTAGCAGAAAACAAGACAAAAAAAACAAAGAATGCAAACAAGAGAACACCAAACCGAGTTGGGCGTCACTTTGTAAGATCGACTTTTGGACCCCAGTTGTTGAAGGCCAAATAAACTAATATTTAAAGTTATTTATAGCTAGTGATGTACTGATGGTGACTTCCGGTGATGTCACCTGCTGTATGTCAACAACCTTTAGTAGTTAGTGAAAGTCTTGAAGCTCTTGGTTTTTCCTCAAACAGAGAACTAGGTCACTGACCTTTTTACAATATAAAACTTTCAACACCAAGTATATTTCTGAAGATTTATATTTCAACTGTGTAGTTGACAATAGAATCTACATATTTGAACTTCAGCGTGGTTATCTACTTGTAAGCATCTTACATTTAAATCCTTCAATACAAATGATGTGTAAATCAGTTATTGCTAAAAACCGAATGAAAGAGGCTCATTTGTTGCCTGAAAAACTGCAAAAGGAACTCAAATGCCATATACATCTGCAGATCAAATTAAAATCAATAAATTTTCATGCTTTTTCTAATCAAAATATTTCCTATTGATTTTAATCGCATTACTGATTGGTTTGATTAAGGGTGGGATAAAGTATCATGTTGCAGCATTTACATGTTAAACCCCCTACATGTTGTCGAACATTAGGTGATTCTATGACCGTTAACTATCCAGGATGAAATAAAGCATTGGTTTGCTTCGATAGAACTGGTGACTTCAAGGAAAGTTGTGGAACCAAGTTATTGAAATGTTTTACTTAAGAAGTGCAGCATGCCGTTTGTTCTTGACTCTCTGTTTAAAATTCATGTCGTGCAAGTAAAGTAATTATTTATGTGTTTTGATAGTTAAACAATGTTGATATTAAAAAGAATCCTAATAATGTAGTATTTTATGGAAAAAAATTCATTTTGAAAACAACAGGCCCGTGTTCAAATAACTATGTAGCATATTTGAATGCCATATACTGTAGTTAGAAAGCACTTCTTTAAGAACTTTTATTAAAAAAAAGTTTGTTGGTAATATTACAACATGGTGACTTTCAATACACCACGTGGACATTTTAAAAATGACCTACAGTATATATCAATAGATATTAATACACTATAGTATTGTTTATTTCATTTTGATGAAATACTGTACATTACTTTCAATGTGCTTCTTTTAATACAGAAATGATTTTTAAATTTGTTAACAATCAGCATTATTTTTAATTTTTGACAATTTATAAATAAAAAACATGTCTAGAAGGGAATCGGTGCTGTGGTCCATCCCAGGTGTCAATTTGTAAGTGCTGCCAACATTTCTCAAATGTATAAAGCATATACTGTATTTGTTTTCAAAAATAATTTTTAATTAGTCTATAATTATTTGCGGAGCAAAAAAGTCATTCCAGCTCTGAAAACAAGTTCTTGTACGTTTACATTTAAAGCTTTAGTACATTAATACCAAAATATTAAATTTATACAGTGTGCAAACCTTAATAATGTAGTTTTTAAAAATTAATTTAAATGCAAAAATTGAATGCAGAAATATCGAAAATTAATGAGTAATTCTTAAAATTACCTATATATCAATAGGTAAAATATGTTCGAAAAATTTCAATTTTGTAATGTAGACCCTTGACTATAAATCCGCCACTAATAAGTAGAGAAGGAACATATCCGTATAAGGCCTTTAGAGATATAAATATGAAAAACGTTTTTACAAAAGCCCCCACAAAAGTTGGTGCTCATTTGTAAATTATTTAAAAATAAAGCTAAAAAAAGATGTTAATCTCCTATAAAAAATGTGGAAAACCAATGGCTCTATGCGTTGTTTGATCTTATTAAGGCCAAATATTCTTTCTATTGTATTTCTTAGAAATTTATTCATACAAATTCAAGGTACGGTTTTCCCTAGTCATTGACACTGAACATCTGTAATTAATTGAAAGGGATTAACTGGCTGGTTAGTTGCTTTCGACCTCTTTATTGACTAGTCATGTTTGCGGTCATCAATCACTTTTTTACAACAATTTTTACAATTTCGTCGATATTTGAAAACAATTTTAATTATGCATTTAGAAAAAAATTAACTTATACTCTTACTGATTAATCATTTAATTATATTTATGGTGATTGCTGCTAAAAGAATGTGGAAATCAGTCATCATCGTATTCATTTTACTTTACTGTTTAAATTGCATTTTCCCCTGAGATAATTACAGGTATATGAAATGCCATCATCAAAATGAGAAAAAATGCCATACGTTTCAATGGCGATTTGTCTCGTTAATAGTAAAAGTACTCACATTTTAGGAAAAATCAAAGTGGAAATATTTGCCTCTGTGTAACGTTTTGTAGCCACATACAGTACTTCAATGTTATATACTAGTGATGGGCAAACGTTTGGAGGCGAGGACCACATGAATGAAATAAATATTTTGGCGGGCCGGTACAATTTCAAAAAATAAAAATACAGTAGAAACCGCTTAACATGAAATCACTTAACATAAAAAACCTGTTAACACAAAATAATTCTGCGGTCCCAATTATCTTCTATGTCAGTGGTTCCCAACCTTTTCTAAATTGCGGAACAATTTTTTGAAAAGAAAAATTTTGCGGAGCACCTTCAATTAAAATTTTAACAATTGAAATGCCCCCTGGTGGGACATGTATCTCACTTTGAGAAACAGGGGTTTAACATCAAGTATTAAGGTCAGTCAGCAAGAACTATTCTGCTTTTTTCTTCTTTATTTCGGTACATGCAAAGAAAACCAACTAACATATGCAACAAAAGGTCCCAAATGACAGCCCTTTAACTAACATAAATTAGACCACAAGTTATTTTAGGTACTGTATAATTTTTGGGGAGCACTAGTGCTTTACTTTGAGAAATTGGTCTAGATCAATAAATTTCAGATTTAGGATCAACAGAAAACCATTTTGTAGCAGTAGTATCATGCTTAAGGGCCTTACTTTGAGAAATTGGTCTAGATCAATAAATTTCAGATTTAGGATCAACAGAAAACCATTTTGTAGCAGTAGTATCATGCTTAAATGCCTTAGGTTGAGAAATTGGTCTAGATCTATAGATTTCAGATTTAGGAGCTTCAGACGTTCATTTTGTAGCAGTAGTATCATGCTGGAGAGAAATAGGTTGAGAATTTGGTCTAGATTTCTAGATTTCAGATTTAGGAGCTTCAGAAGGCTATTTTGTACCAGTAGTATCATGCTTGAGGGCATTAGGTTGAGAAGTTGGTCTAGATCTATAAATATCAGATTTAGGATCTTCAGATGGCCATTCTGTAGCAGTAGTATCATGCTGGAGGGTCTTAGGTTGAGATATTAGCCTATATCAGTGGTTCCCAAAGTGGGCGCTACTGCCCCCCTGTGGGCGCTGCATCGATCTAGAGGGGTGATGATGGCCACAGTTTTATTTTGGGGGGCGATGAATACCTGGATGGGGGTGGTGGAAGTATAAAATTTTAAAAATTTTTAAAATTAGAATATTAATTTTAGACAAAGTCCTAATGAAACGGCAATGTAGCATATTAATGCTACATAGCCTATTATTGCTACGTAGCATATTAACGCTATGTAGCATAGTAATTCTATTCTACTAATTTATAAGAATAGCATAAAAATGCTACACAGTTGTAAAGCACTTTTTTATTCCTAAGCATGTACAGTATTTTAAAAAAAACATTTTTAGCAGTTGAAATAGCAGCAGTTCCCATTAGTTGCTCCCCAAGCATCCCAAAAGTGCTCTACCAAAAATTTACTGGTAGTTAACTTGAATGTAGTTACTTTAACTAGAGCTTAAATGTGCTTTAGCTTATTAAAATCTACCAGGGAACAACGGAAGCAGGCTAAACTACAAGCTGCCCTTCAGGATGCATTGATGGCAGTCCAGCAACAAGCTCCAGCAAAGGAACCCCCAGTAGAACACTATACCCCAGAACCTTATGCACCAGACCACTACGCCGCAGAACAGTATGCTTCGGAACCCGAACAACAGTATCAGGTAGTCTACGGGTCCCAAGCGTTGGAAGATGCAGGACGTATTGAGCCAGGAGCAGCAAACAGTGACTTTTACGGGTACACATCTGAGGAGGAGTTTTATCACTCATGTGCGTTAACAAATGCCACATCAGCCAACCCAGAGGTGGAGTCCAAGCCAGAGACGGGCGGGACACATACTCCGGGGAAAGTTGAAAAGCAAAGGCGTACTCCTCTGGTACTCTGCAAAATTCTAAACACGCAGTACACGGCACTATTGGACAGCGAAGCAGCTTGCTGTCAAGGATCCATGATGCTTTATCATGCATGCACTAATAAGAATATCACCATGGAACCCATCGGCGCTGAGTTTATAATGGCTAATGGGGAATTAATTAATGGTCCCCGTTATCTGGCCTATATCCCAGTAGAAGTGGGAGGTAGGCTGTTCACCACGAAGTTCGTATTGTTTCCAAAGCTACACTCCAGAGTGCTATTGGGGTGGAATTTCTTGACTGAGGCTGGGATCCACTTCGATACACTGGATCAAGCATGGCATTTTCGCGACGAACCCGGTACACTACACCCGTTCTACGTCCCATCGCCACTGAAGATGTTGGCACCCGCAATTCCAGATTCAGTGCCCATTACGGCTGAATTGGCACTCAGAGAAGATGGGGGTCAGGGTTTGAACCCCGGGGAGCGACACACATTGAACAAACTACTGGTACAAAATAGGGATGTGTTCGAGATGCCCAAGAAGCCGACAGCAGCGGGGGTACATCAGATTCAAATCACCAGAGCATTGGGAAAATATAGGACTTTGTCACGGTTTTCACCACCCAAGGTAGCCATCATGAAACAACTAGTTGATAACCTACTACAAAAAGGCTATATCGAAGAAGTGGAGATTAGCCAAGCGGTATGCCCGGTGCTGGTACCCAAGAAAGACGGGACTACAAGGCTGTGCTGCGACTTCCGCCCGGTGAATCAAGGGACGGAACCCGACATCTTCCCCATCCCGCGGGTCTCAGACCTGGTGAATCTCGGAGCTCGTTTCGACGTGTGTTCTCTACTGGACCTTCAAAACGGGTTTTGGCAGGTAGAGGTTCATCCTGAGGACCGGAAGTGGACTGCATTTAAAACGCCATTTGGGAATTACCAATGGACTAGGATGCCGTTTGGTCTGCGAAATGCTCCTGCCACCTTCCAGAGGATTATGAATAAGGTGTTCCGAACAATGAACCCCAAGAAATGTAACCCTTATATCGACGACAACCTGGTGGGCAGTATGTCGGTGGAGGCCCATCTGACTGATCCCCAAGCTTGTTTTCATCTCTACTGAGCCAATTCTCTTGAGCTCCGAAGAGAAAAGTCTAATTTTGTGCCCCAAGTAATCCAGTATCTGGGACATACCATCGAAAACGGTTGAATATTGCCACAGAAACACAAAATTGAGGCAATAGTCTCCTTCCCGGAACCTACCAACAAGACACAAGTCCAATCATTTATGGGTTTAGTAAATTGATTCCGGAAGCATATACCTAATTGCACAGAAGTGGCGAAACCTTTACAGAACTTTGCACATAATCAGCAAAAGACATTTGTATTAACACCCGAAGCAAGACGAGCTTTTAATGATCTGAAGAGAATACTGTGCAAGGCCCCAGTGTTGGTCTCCCCGGATCCCAAGCTCCAATTCACCGTTCGCACAGATGCGTCCCAGATGGCGTTGGGGGCAGTATTGCTACAAAAGGATGGTAACGGCCTGGAGAGGGTGATCAAGTATGCTTCAAAAAGCCTCAATGAGACCCAACAACGATACTTGACGACTGAAAGAGAGTGCCTTGCTGTGCTGTGGGCAGTATTCAGGTGGTACTATTACCTGGAAGGAGTGGAGTTCATAGTAGAGACCGACCACCAACCGCTCAAATGGGTGATAACCAGCACCTCGCCAAATCCACGGCTAGCCAAGATGGCTCTCAAGCTTCAGACCTTCTCGTTTTCGGTCCACTACATCAAGGGACGGACGAATAATGTGGCTGATGCGCTTTCAAGACGGGGTGAGGCAGAAGAGCTGGCTTCGATGGATACACCCCAGGCACCACTAATTGCCCAGATGCCACAATTATCGGTCGACGACATCCGGCAAGCTCAAATCGCTGATGAGGATTTGGGTAATATCATCCAAGCCATCGAGTCCCAACAACCTGATGAAAATCTTCTGGTTGCCTGGTTCTGGATGAGAGACGGGGTCCTTCACTATTCGGGCCCTCGGGCAAAACGGGACTCGCTCATCGTGGTACCCCGCAAGTACCGGAAGCAATTACTTTACTGGGCTCACGATGCACCAACGGCTGGCCACTATGGATGTCAGAAGACGCTAGAAGCTCTAGAAGACAAGTTCTATTGGTCAACGATGGGGAAAGATGTAGAGGATTATGTTAAGACTTGCGATAAGTGTCAGAAACACAAGCCTATCTGCACGAAACCCACTGGACTGTTGGGAGTTACACCCTCACCAGGACGCTGGGAAACAGTGGCTATCGACTTGGTGGGACCTCTGCCCCGATCAAATGGATATGAGTATATTCTATCGGTGGAAGATATCGCTACATGGTGGGTGGAGTTCCTACCCCTTCAGAATGCGCTAGCTTCAACAGTGGCTCAGAAACTGGTCAAAGACGTATTTCTGCGCTATGGGCTCCCAAAAGCCATCCTGTCGGATAATGGGGTCCAGTTCGTCTCCACTATCATCATGGAAATCTGTCAAGTGTTAGGGATGGAACGCTCACTAACCGCCCTCTACAACCCTCAAGCCAATCCAGTGGAGAGACTGCATCGTGACTTAAAGATTCGCATTGCCATCTATGTGGGGTCCAAGCATCAACGGTGGGCAGAGGTACTCCTGGAAGTTGCTTTTGCAATGCGGACTGTCGTTAATAAATCAACAGGTCACACTCCAGCTTTTCTCATGTTTGGTCGCCAACTGCGATCCCCGTTGGATGTGTTGGTGGATTTTGGACCTGCGAGACTCCAGCATACTACACCGTTTGTCAGGGAGTTGTTTACCGAACTTCAACGCGCTATCCTGCTGGCTCAGGAAGCCCAAGTGGCAGCGAAGGAGGCTCAGAAGAAAGCCTACGACAAACACCGGTCACCGGCCCCCAACTACAAGGTCGGCGACCTGGTTCCTTTACAGTCTCACAAGATTTCGGACAAAGATCAGGGTGTTACGGCCAAATTTTTTCCTAAACGTGATAGTCCCTTCAAGATTGTGGCTCTGGTCTCCAATGAATCAGCTTCGTTGGCAAAAAAAAAAATAAATGAGACCAAATTAAGTTCAAACATGTAATTTAATAGAAACTTATAAAGTAAACAAAAAAGGTTATTTTAATTTTAATGTTGTGTTTATTTCTTGCCATGTCCATTTTTTAGATTAAAGCTCAAAATTGCTAACTGCAGATCAACCAATAGTAAGATTAAATCTCAGAATTCTACAATTTACACGTGGTGTGAGCAAGGTCACCACGCTATCATATAAACAGCCAAACTTGTATATGCGTCTTTAAGTAGTTCACAAATAGAAATGTAAGCGTTAAAAATGTTAGAAATAAATT
>JAAFCF010006397.1:2704-18016 GCA_013389785.1 Helicorthomorpha holstii | reverse complement strand
TTAACTATTGCTAACGAAAACATTCCCACTACTTTTATAAAACAAAACACCCCCTCTTACTATTTGAAAAGACCTCACGTTACAAATTGCTGCAATGACCAAGTACTTACTTTTTATTTTGACAAACGGTATATAACTAACACCAGTGCAAGCAGTTAAGTAAGTTTATTAATCGATACAAATACTACGTAATCTTGTCTGTAAATTTTTTAAAAAAAATACGAATACCGAGGACGACTTTTTCTCAAAAAGTACGGAATGTTCGACTAACAATATAATTCCACATATCGAAATTATTAACGTACCACCTTTACGCGATATCGACGAAAACATACTACACAACTTTCAAGATATGTTTCAAACTTTCAACTTTATTTCGGGATACTTAAAAGCGTGTTTATTAAAAGAATGCGCTACTTGTTTAAGTTTTAACGCTAAACGCACCGCAATTTTAAATCTGTTAAATCACCATTTCAAAATCGACAACAATATTATCAACGATAATACAAACGGTAAGTAATTTTTTATAAAAACTAAAATTTTTTTAAAATTTAAAAAACATTTTTTTTATTTAGTATACGTATTAAACATGTCCAAATATATAAATGATGGCACTCATTCCCAACCAACTTCCAATACGACTTCAATTCAACCTGTTCGAATCGATTATGCAACAGTTAACGTCGAAACAGCCACACCAAGTAAGTAAACTATTTTTTAAAAATAAAAAATTATTAATAATGAAATATTTTTTAAAAATTTTTCTTAAAAAATAGATTAACCTCCACCAAGCAATCCTCACGATATTAACCAGCTTCTATCAAATCTCACCAACTACGTCCATCGCCAAAATCCTGTACAAAGAAATATTTTAAATGCCTATGTCAATGAAAAAGAATTAACAGAAAAATTGTTCATGGCCGCTAGCAAAGGATATACTTATCCGCAATTTTTTAATAGTTGTCGTATATTCTTTTATAATCGCAACCGTCGTGAAAGAAACGATTATTTGCGAGTGTACAGCGGATTACGTCCATCCAGAAGACGTCTTAATTCTTATAAATAAAAAATCCTGAAAATACAAAAAAAGAGCATTTTATTATTATTATGTTTATATTAATATTGTTAACTTAATAACTAACTAAATATATTTTTACATAATATCACTTTGTAATAAAAAGACACATGTACTTTATTTTAAAACTCAACGTAGTTTTTAATTTAATAATGATTAACCTCTGTTACAAACAAGGTTAATTAAAAATCGATAGCAACACTTTTTAAAAAAGATTATAAAAACATAACTGTCTACACACCCCCTTTTAAGATATTTTATTATCTTCCTCAATTACTTTTTCTCTCCCCCTCCTCTTCCTCCTCCTAAACACACCACTTATGCATAGAATAACAGGTGCATAAAAAATTTGACATTTCAAGGTCAACAAACTCAAGAAAACACATGTAAGCTATTAAAACTGTAACTAATCGAGGTGGAGCGTAATCAGATTAATATCGACAACACGTAGTGGCTACGTTTACGCTACGCATGCGCTACCCATTTAACACACAACAGCTGCGAGCGCATACGTACAGGGTTGCCTCATACAGTGTAACACAAAAAGAAGTTATGACGTCACTATGAGAGTTGAACATGGGGCATTTGTAACAGTAGGCTCCGCCCACTTTTTCACGTAGCCACGCCCACCACCCAATTCTGCTCTCTGATTGGTCAGATTCAAATTTCGCGCCCAAAAGCTCAATGCTGATTGGCCCGGCTTAGGATGTACCCTAACTACTCATAACCATTAGTCTCCACATGTTCTATTTCGTCACTGTAGATGCAACATAACGAATCTGTTTTTCGAATTTTTCAGGAGAGCGAAAAAACCATCTTGTTCTTACATTGTAAGCCTGCATAAACCATGTTACAAAATCTTAAATTCTAGAAAAACTAAGTGGGATTTTCATGAACTAGAGATTTCAGGGAGATTCAGCGGAACATTTTGCACATCATGATATGTGTAACTCAAATTAGCCCAAAAATGAGTTTCGTCATTTTGCATCTACATTGACGATTTGTTTTGTATTTACATTTGTGTCACTGGTCATGTTTGTCACATCTTGCACTTGGGTATCTCTCTCACTAATTTCAGCAATTGGAAGCATGGTATTACTTTTACTGCTACCCACCAATAATTGATGACCGGGTGTCACTTCATTACAGTTCTCATCCTTGTTCAAAACTGGGTTATCTGCCCTGTTGTAAACCAATATATTGATTTGATGAGTATTATCCATAGGGAACCAGCAGTAATCAGCATCTGCAGTTGTGGCTACCACTTCAGTGTTGTCTTGGGTCCCATTACCATTATCAGTTTTAGGAATGGTTCCAACTTTTTCCAATAATTCCCTTTAAGTCAATGAGCCATAGCCAGTGCTCCAATGATAATCAGGATCTTCTACATTGTTCTTGTTTCCCTCTGAACAGTTATTCTTTAACATTGTGGTGTTCAGTGCTTTCTCTTTCATTGTGACCTTTTGGGATGTAGCTGTCTTCTGTTCTTTTCCTTTTTCAGAGTCTTGTGCACTGGAACCATCTCTTACAATGTAGTACTCAGAATTACTTTTGATGACATTTGGATATTGGTTTTGGACTGTAAGTGCGACAATTTCTTGGCCTTCTTGACTGGACTCCACAGTTTCTTTTAAGTTTTGCATTTGGCCAGTAAAGGCTTTGTCAGTGGAACCCACTGAGATGTTTTCCTCCTGAGATCCAGCAGCCAGATGATTGTTAAGTGAAAAAATTACATGACCCTTTTCTGTTGGTTTTAAAATGTTACTGGTATTCTGCATTTCATCAGTTAGAACTTTGTCAGTAGAACCCAATCGGGAGTTCTCATCTTGGGACCCAGTAACCAGTTGATTGTCAGCAGAACCCAATCGGGAGTTCTCATCTTGGGACCCAGTAACCAGTTGATCGTCAGTGTTCATGGACTCGTAGCTGTTGTGTCCCATGGGTAAAGATTTTGTAAATTGACCATCATTTTCCACTTGTTGATTAAGCTGGATACTTGATGGTGATAAATCTGTTTGCATAAAAGTCTTAGAGTCCTGCAGTGGTTGAAAATGCATCTGGGTACTGGTACCCATTGTCAGGTGTCCAGGGCTTGGATGGGTTGCAATCTCGACAGTTGACCTGGTACCTGGTGTTCTTGGTGGTGGTGTAGATGGTAGTTGTGGATTAAGTGTTACTATCTGATGACCTGAATTAATGTCTAGTGGATTGCAGCTATTTGTGTTCATATCTTGATTGTGATAGTTGTAATTGTTATAATAGTCAGGCTTTCTCATTTCATTATGCAGCCATTGTTCTGGTTCCTGCACTTCATCCCACTCCTCCTTGTTGAATTTACCTCTGGTGTCTTCAGGACTGGAGCTCGGGTGTTAGCTTTCTGAGCTTCAAATGAAGTACTACTTGTGCCCCTTCCAAATAAGGATATGGGGTTTCTAGTTGTTGGGCCCTAACATTTTGGGGTACCCAAAGTTTGATTTTGTAAATAACTTGGTTTAACTGTTGGTCCATAAGGTGAAGTATTTGATTTCTTTTCATAATATGGTGATCGTTGCTGGCCGAATCTTCGTTGAAGATAGGCAATCAGCTTAGGCACTTGTTGTTCCAAACGTAGACTCTCCTAATCCAGCTGATATTCCAGTCTCAACTTTGGTTCGTGAACGTTGGTCGTACGGGGACCTGTGTTGTCTCGTCAATAACAGCCATCCGCGGTAACATGGCCGTTTGGGTACACCGTATTATGCACCCCGGGTCTCCGTGGAGTGTGGGCATTAGTATCGAGCCCATACCCCATGGATCCGCCAGACCCTACTGAGGTTACATTCGAACTTCCTTGCCCTGCACCCGGTGTGGCACTCAAGGTCAGTTGAGAATCTTCCTGACCCAGATCCTCATCCCAGTTGTGCTCAATTGTCTTAAGCTGTGTGCCAGTCTGTGGGTTGTAGTAGTCTCTGCTAACTGAGTTGTGTTGCACCAGGGGTGATGATCTTTGCCAGAAGGATTGCTGGGCTTGTTGTACTCTTGGCACTGGGGTCCGATACCAATTGATGTAAGAGGTATTAGCTACATGGTTTC
Organism: Helicorthomorpha holstii; assembly: GCA_013389785.1. Lineage (NCBI taxonomy): Eukaryota > Metazoa > Arthropoda > Diplopoda > Polydesmida > Paradoxosomatidae > Helicorthomorpha > Helicorthomorpha holstii. The sequence goes on along the minus strand of JAAFCF010006397.1, from coordinate 13,869 downwards.
CTGCTGATGGAATGGCTTTCACTGAATCATGATTTTGCATCATATAGCGAGTCTCTTTCAGTTGTTTTTGTAACTGAAATTGTTGTCGTTGCTCTCTTAATTCCTTACACTCTACATTTGGGCAATAACTGAATGTAAACCCAATGTTATGACAATTTAGACAGATCTCACGAGCATTAAATTGTTCAGCTGACTGGGGTGTAGAAAATTGAGTAACTGCAAAATGTGATGAAGCTTGTTGTAGGTCCACTTGACCAAAACCTCCATTCCAGATAGGCGGAACATCATGCTCTGTATACAAAGTACTATTGTTGGTATTAAGTTCATTAGCGGGGTTGGATCCGTCTGACCAACTGGACCCCAGTTGACCTCTCCCTCGTCCAGACGGAATCAATCCCGTAAGCAACGGCAATGACGCAAGGACCGAAGAATGAGTACGGACCCCAGAAAGACGATAGTGGTGGGCCATGGGGAACAAAGCACAACACACACAAAATCACAAGCACACAAACAATAAACAAAACAACAATAAAAACAAAACAAAGGCAAAATCAAAAAGACAAAATCAAAAACAAGAACAAAGACAAATCAAAATGATAAAAATAATAAAGACAAAAAGGGAACCAAAACGAAAAATCAAAAAGCAAAAAGCAAATCAAATGAAAAAAAAAGCAAAACACAGAACAAAATGTCAAAGCAAAAAAAAATAAAAAAACAAGAGGATACAAAATCAAAAAACAAGACGAGACAAAATCAAAAAACAAAAATCAAAAAACCAAAAAAAAACAAAAGCAAAAACAAAGCAATCAAAATCACTAACACAAGAAAAATCAAAATATCAAAAAAAACAAGAAAACAAATAAAATAAATTGAGAAAAAAATCAAAACTAAGCAAGGAAACAAATAAAAAAAAATGGAGAAAACAAAGCAAAAAACAAGAAAACAAGATCAAAAAAAATCAAGAAAACAAGTTAAAAAAAATTAAGAAAACAAATTAAAAAATCAAGAAAACAAATAAAAAAAAACAAGAAAACAAACACACACAAAAAACAGAAAACACCAAAATCCCAGTTGGGCGCCACTTTGTAAGATCGACTTTTGGACCCCAGTGGTTAAAGGCAGAATAAACTAATTTTTAAAGTTATTTATAGTTAATGGAGCACTGGTAAGGACTTCCGGTGATGTCACCTAATGTTATGTAGGTCAACGACCCTAAATCTCTTCTCAAGTCCTGGGGCAGGTAGTGACAGTAACTGGGTCACTAACCTGTTTACCATGTGCCTTCGGGCCCCACGTGGTTAGGGTTACCACTAGTCGACTTTTCGCAGGTTCTTTTTAATATAACGGTGTCTCAGCAAGTTTGTAATTAATAGCAATCATTAATATAAGTTTATACTAGTTGATGATAGCCCTGGGCTCAATAGATATTAATTGTACTTATTAACTATATGCAGAATGTGCTTGACGACCATGGGAACCAGGCGTAAGTCCCGCTGAGTGGGTCCTTCCCATGGTTGATTGTGAGCGCCAGCAGCTTTGCTCGTGGCATCTTCTCTAAGTCCTTTATAGAAACCTTTTTAGCCTCGGAGCTCCTCCTAGTTTTTTTCACGCCTGACGGCTTTCCTTCACTCATCATGGAATGAGTGACACTGGTTGCTACTGATTCCACGTCGCTACTATCGCTAGCTGGATCCTTGTCGAGAACGTAGTCTTGATCCTCGTTGTCAGAGGTACACTCGCTGTAACAGGGTTTGGACCCCGTTGGAATAGGGGTCAGGAGTCCGGTTTCCCTCTCCCTCCTGGTTGTCGAGCGTTGTGGACCCTGAGACGTGCTGGGCTTGTCTGTACCTTTCAGTTCGCCTGTGTTGCAGGGGGTCTTGGCCGGGTCGTAGAAACAGAGTTCAGCTAGACATCTGGAGGCCGCATCGTCTAATGTTGAATACCCGCCACCGGTGTCCAGGATGTCCTTAAAATCTCCCGGGGTCAGATCGTACATGTTGATAGTGCGTCCCACTCTTCGTATGACGCCTTCAGCAGTGACCGCCACTGCGTTGGGTACCGTACCCCCATTGGGGTCCCAGAAGACCAAGATTGGTGGCAGCAACAAACATTGTATTTGTCGTCGCTGATACAGATGGTGGCTAAGGTACCCCGGTATACTCTGGGGTCTCAACTCCTCCAGCGATGACGGGGTTAATCGTCGTATCATCACAGCCACCAGTTCTTGATCCACCACTACAACTTCTTCCGTTTGGCAGGTCTTCTCCTCTGTCTTGGGGCCCGAAGTGGCTAGTTGAAGTTGTCCTTCGCTGGGTTTGAAGGACTCGGCGACGACTTCTACAGCTGCCAACAATGCTGCGTTTGATACTCTAAATTTTCTACCCTTTCTTGGTTTAGGAATTCCCGATGCAGATTTATAGCATTGGTCAGTCCATCCAGCATTTTTACTACTGAGGCAGTAACAGCGGTGTTTTGTGTCACCACAGCCAGTATATTCGTTGCTGAGGCGGCCAACACCTGTAGATCTAGCAGAGCACTGGTGTTTACCTCTGCCTTTTTTGTTTTGTTCCCTTCCAAAGGGTCCTTCATCTTCGCAGTGATAGAGGATCCAGCAGCCGTTGGTTTGACTTTCTCAACGCGTACTTCTGATTTCTGCTTCTCCGATGATTTCTTTGTTGAGTCATTCTTTCCTGGTGTTTTTGTAACTTCTTTACTGTCCATCGGGGCCTCCGACTGCTTCTCACCTTTCTTCTTTTTCTTTTTTTCTTTGTCACTATCCATGACTACACAAATACCGATAACTATTTCGCGACTTAACTGACGTGTACTCTCAAAACAATCTCTTAGCTGCCACTTGTTGTTACTCGCCTTTGTTCGAAAATTCCAAGTAGGGGCGCATCCGCAATGCAGTGATTCCTCTTCTTGGGATTGGCTGTCTCGCACACGTGACAGGCCTTCTCGTAGGTACCCGGAATTCGGTGTTGTGGATGTAACCTGTTTTCGTGACCTTTGTAGGGTGAACCAATGACGTACAGAGATGACGTTGCGTTGACCTCCCAACCTTCTTTCGGTAACCTTTCTTCTAGTAAAAGGGTTGATGCGTCTCATGTTGAGTGTCATATGTAGGGTTGTGTTTTCTCCAGAAAGAGGGGTCTTGCGTCCCATGCATTGTCGGTGATGTGTGTGCTGCGTATGGCTTGTATGGATGATATGGATGAAGGTCATGGGAGAAATTTGGCGTCAATGCTGCGATGGCTGTGGCCGATGCCCCCCCAAAAATGGCGGCACAGAGACCCATTTTGAAGACCACAGCACAGCCATATCCCGAAGTTTCGCCGGACGTTGTCGGGGCCTGGATGATGTTCGATGGCCATCGCCCTGAAACCCCGGATCCCGGTGAGCAGCAGAAACGGGTCCCGAGTCTGCAGGGGAATGCAGCGGAGCCCGGAAAGCGTCGATGTCCGAAGTGTCGGGGCGAGCAAAATACGGGGCCAGCTGCCGGAAGGGATAAGTCCCAAAACTAGTAGTTGAAGAGGGGACCGCCAACGAAGCCGATTGATTGGAGACCAGAGCCATGATCTTGAAGGGACCATCATGTTTAGGGAAAAATTTGGCCGTAACACCCCGATCTTTGTCCGAAATCTTGTGAGACTGTAAAAGAACCAGGTCGCCGACCTTGTAGTTGGGGGCCGGTGACCGGTGCTTGTCGTAGGCTTTCTTCTGAGCCTTCTTCGCTGCCACTTGGGCTTCCTGAGCCAGCAGGATAGCGCGTTGAAGTTTGGTAAACAACTCCCTGACAAACGGTGTAGTATGCTGGAGTCTCGCAGGACCAAAATCCACTAACACATCCAACGGGGATCGCAGTTGGCGACCAAACATGAGAAAAGCTGGAGTGTGACCTGTTGATTTATTAACGACAGTCCGCATTGCAAAAGCAACTTCCGGGAGTACCTCAGCCCACCGTTGATGCTTGGACCCCACATAGATGGCAATGCGAATCTTTAAGTCACGATGCAGTCTCTCCACTGGATTGGCTTGAGGGTTGGAAAGGGCGGTTAGGGAGCGTTCCATCCCTAACACTTGACAGATTTCCATGATGATAGTGGAGACGAACTGGACCCCGTTATCCGACAGGATGGCTTTTGGGAGCCCATAGCGCAGAAATACGTCTTTGACCAGTTTCTGAGCCACTGTTGAAGCTAGTGCATTCCGAAGGGGTAGAAACTCTACCCAACGTGTAGCAATGTCCTCCACCAATAGAATATACTCATACCCGTTAGATCAGGGTAAGGGTTCCACCAAGTCGATAGCTACCGTTTCCCAGCGTCCTGGAGAGGGTGTAACTCCCAACAGTCCAGTGGGTTTCGTGCAAATAGGCTTGTGTTTTTGACACTTATCGCAAGTCCTAACATAATCCTCTACGTCCTTCCCCATCGTTGACCAATAAAACTTGTTTTCTAGTGCCTCTAGCGTCTTCTGACGTCCATAGTGGCCAGCCGTTGGTGCATCGTAAGCCCAGTAAAGTAATTGCTTCCGGTACTTGCGGGGTACTACGATGAGCGAGTCCCGTTTTGCCCGAGGGCCCGAATAGTGAAGGACCCCATCTCTCATCCAGAACCCGGCAACCAGAAGATTTTCATCAGGTTGTTGGGACTCGATGGCTTGGATGATATTACCCAAATCCTCATCAGCGATTTGAGCTTGCCGGATGTCGTCAACCGATAATTGTGGCATCTGGGCGATTAGTGGTGCCTGGGGTGTATCCATCGAAGCCAGCTCTTCTGCCTCACCCCATCTTGAAAGCGCATCAGCCACATTATTCGTCCGTCTCTTGATGTAGTGGACCGAAAACGAGAAGGTCTGAAGCTTGAGAGCCATCTTGGCTAGCCGAGGGTTTGGAGAGGTGCTGGTTATCACCCATTTGAGCGGTTGGTGGTCGGTCTCTACTATGAACTCCACTCCTTCCAGGTAATAGTACCACCTGAATACTGCCCACAGCACAGCAAGGCACTCTCTTTCAGTTGTCGAGTATCGTTGTTGGGTCTCATTGAGGCTCTTTGAAGCATACTTGAACACCCTCTCCAGGCCGTTACCATCCTTTTGTAGCAATACTGCCCCCAACGCCATCTGGGACGCATCTGTGCAAACGGTGAATTGAAGCTTGGGATCCGGAGAGACCAACACTGGGGCCTTGCACAATATTCTCTTCAGATCATTAAAAGCTCATCTCGCTTCAGGTGTTAATACAAATGTCTTTTGCTGATTATGTGCAAAGTTCTGTAAAGGTTTCGCCACTTCTGTGCAATTAGGTATATGCTTCCGGAACCAATTCACTAAACCCATAAATGATTGGACTTGGGTCTTGTTGGTAGGTTCCGGGTAGAAGACTATTGCCTCAATTTTGTGTTTCTGTGGCAGTATTCGTCCGTTTTCGATGGTATGTCCCAGATACTGGATTACTTGGGGCACAAAATTAGATTTTTCTCTTCGGAGCCCAAGAGAATTGGCTCGGTAGAGATGAAAACAAGCTTGGAGATCAGTCAGATGGGCCTCCACCGACATACTGCCCACCAGGTTGTTGTCGATATAAGGGTTACATTTCTTGGGGATCATTGTTCGGAACACCTTATTCATAATCCTCTGGAAGGTGGCAGGAGCATTTCGCAGACCAAACGGCATCCTAGTCCATTGGTAATTCCCAAATAGCGTTTTAAATGCAGTCCACTTCCGGTCCTCAGGATGAACAGCTACCTGCCAAAACCCGTTTTGAAGGTCCAGTAGAGAACACACGTCGAAACGAGCTCCGAGATTCACCAGGTCTGAGACCCGCAAGATGGGGAAGATGTCGGGTTCCGTCCCTTAATTCACCGGGCGGAAGTCGCAGCACAGCCTTGTAGTCCCGTCTTTCTTGGGTACCAGCACCGGGCATACCGCTTGGCTAATCTCCACTTCTTCGATATAGCCTTTTTGTAGTAGGCCATCAACTAGTTGTTTCATGATGGCTACCTTGGGTGGTGAAAACCGTGGCAAAGTCCTATATTTTCCCAATGCTCTGGTGATTTGAATCCGGTGTACCCCCGCTGCTGTCGGCTTCTTGGGCATCTCGAACACATCCCTAATTTGTACCAGTAGTTTGTTCAATGTGTGTCGCTCCCCGGGGTTCAAACCCTGACCCTCATCTTCTCTGAGTGCCAATTCAGCCGTAATGGGCACTGAATCTGGAATTGCGGGTGCCAACTTCTTCAGTGGCGATGGGACGTAGAACGGGTGTAGTGTACCAGGTTCATCGCGAAAATGCCATGCTTGATCCAGTGTATCGAAGTGGATCCCAGCCTCAGTCAAGAAATTCCACCCCAATAGCACTCTGGAGTGTAGCTTTGGAAACAATACGAACTTCGTGGTGAACAGCCTACCTCCCACTTCTACTGGGATATAGGCCAGATAACAGGGACCATTAATTAATTCCCCGTTAGCCATTACGAACTCGGCGCCGATGGGTTCCATGGTGATATTCTTATTGGCGCATGCATGATAAAGCATCATGGATCCTTGACAGCAAGCTGCTCCGCTGTCCAATAGTGCCGTGTACTGCGTTTTTAGAATTTTGCAGAGTACCAGAGGAGTACGCCTTTGCCTTTCAACTTTCCCGGGAGTATGTGTCCCGCCCGTCTCTGGCTTAGACCCCACCTCTGGGTTGGTTGATGTAGCATTTGTTAATGCACATGAGTCATAAAACTCCTCCTCAGATGTGTACCCGTAAAAGTCACCGTTTGCTTCTCCAGGCTCAATACGTCCTGCATCTTCCAACGCTTGGGACCCGTAGACTTCCTGATACTGCTGTTCGGGTTCCGGAGCATATTGTTCAGCGGCGTAGTGGTCTGGAGCATACGGTTCTGGGGTATAGTGTTCTACTGGTGGTTCCGGTGCTGGAACTTGCTGCTGGACTGCCATCAGTGCATCCTGAAGGGCAGCTTGTAGTTTAGCCTGCTTTCTTTGTTCCCTCAGTTGAACACATTCTGCATTGGGGCAATATCTGATCGTGTAACCCGGACTGCCGCAGTTGTCGCAACTGTATCTGTTGTCCGGCGGCATCTGCTGTCGCTGGGCACCGTTGTTATTGGGTGCCATGGGTCGGGATCCCGCAGGCCTGTTGTTAGGAGTGGCGTGTCTCGCTTGTGTAGGTGCTGACCTATTAACCATGGTAGTAGGAGGTGTTTGTCTTATAGTTGGCGTCCTAGGTGGTAGTCGATGTTGTGGAGTAGTAGGGTAGAAACTGGGAGGTAATCTGTGTGGTGATGCCTGTATCGCGGGTGCCACCTTCTGGGCTGCTGCCTGGAACGCGGGACTCGCTTTCTGGGACATAAATGGTACACTACCGGCCTTAGCGTCGTAACTGGTCGCATAGAACGTGGTGTATTCAATATCCATGGCCTTTTCCTTTATGTCTGCCAAATCCACATCTTGGAGTTCCGCCAGCCGTGCTGATATTTCTGGTCAACACAACCCAATAAAAATGGCGATGGACACCTGGTCCATCGTATAACGTTTTAATTGCTGCTGCAGGGGTAAGAACAAGGAGTGCGCCTCCAAAACCGTGCGATTCCTGTTTGACTGGCACAGCATGTAAAATTCACCAAAAATCTGCAGCAATGAGCGTTTGGGGCTGAAAACCGTTTCTAGCCCCCGTAGTGCACCTTCAAACGAAGAGAATCTATGCTGGTGATCCTCCCACCAAAATGCGGCTTCTCCTTCTAGTGCACCCGAAAGAGTCTCCAAAGCGTCGAATTCACTAATGTCATTATGGTTTTTGTAACCCCTCATCAGGGAGACAGTTAATCTTGGGTGTTCATTAGACCCATTGAACCTCCTGGGCATTTTATGAAACCCACGAATCTGATGAGGGTGTCTGTAGTATTGGTTGTCATAAGTTGTTTGAGGAGGTCTGCTCTGTCGCTGGTCAAACTGTCTTTGCAGATAGGCAATCAGCCCTGGCACTTGTTGATCCAATCGTAGACCTTCCGGATCCAGCTGATTGTCGGGTCCTGGCCTTGTTTGGCGGGTGTTAGTAGTACGGGGCCCAGTGTTGTCTCGTCGATAACAGCCATCAGCAGTAACATGGCCATTCTGATACCCTGTATTATGCACCCCGGGACCTGGTGGAGTGTGGACATTAGTATCGCGTCCATACCCCATTGATCTGCCGGACCCCGCCAAAGTGGCATTCAAACTTCCATGCCCTGCACCAGGTGTGGCACTTAAAGTCGGTTGCGAGTCTTCCTGACCCAGATCCTCATCCCAGACAGGAGGAACATTGTTGTCCATATGTCCGATGCCATTGTTTATAGTAAGTTCAGAGTTGGGGTTGGATCCGTCTGAACGACCGGACCCCGAAGCACCCCTCCCCCGTCCAGACGGAGGCAACCCCGGATGCAAAGGCGGAGCCGTAGCGGGATCCGCCGAGCGTGTGCGGACCCCAGAGGCAGGTTGTTGGTGAGCCATGAAGAGCGAAGCACAACACACACAAAATCACAACAAACAACAAAAGGCAACAAAAGGAACAACAAAACAACTCAAAAAAAGAACGAAACAAGAAAACTAAAAAGGAAAGACAAAAGCAAAAACAAAAGGCAGAATGAGACAAAATGAAAACACAAAAAAATCAAAAAACAAAGGAAAAAAACAAAATTAAAAAAACAACAAAAATCAAAAAAACAAAAACAAAGCAAACAAAATCACACTCAACAAAATCAAAATAGCAAAAAAAAAAACACCAAAAAACAAAAAAAAACAAAACAAGAACCAAGAGAAACAAACAGAAAACAAGAAAATAACCAAAAAAACCGAGAAAACAAAACAAAAAAACAAGAAAACAAAGCAAAAAAAAACTAAGAAAACAACCAAAAAACTCAAGAAACACACCAAAAAAAGCAGAGGACACCAAAATCCAAGTTGGGCGCCACTTTGTAAGATCGACTTTTGGACCTCAGTGGTGGAAGGCGGAAGTAACTAATGTTTGTAAAGTTATTTATAGTTGTGATGCACTGGCAGTGACTTCCGGTGATGTCACCTGCTTCTCAAGTAGGTCAACAACCTTAGTAATACGTGAAAGTCTTGAGGCTCTTAATTTTCCTAGAAATCAAAGTACTAGGTCACTGACCTTAATTCAAATATGCCTTTGGGTCCCACGTGATTAGGGTTAATACCAGTTGATATCTCGTAGGTTCTTTTATTTAAATTGGTGCCTCAGAGAATTAGTAAGGCGTAACAGTCACAATAATGAAAGTTTATGCTAGTCGAGAAGTCTTAGGTTCACTAGATATTATTCGCCCTTATTACTATATGTAAGAAAGCACCACTGGCTGAATGGCATGAGCACCGTTGGGCCTCGCACGTGGTTAGGCCTATTTCACTTTATAATCCAGCAAGGGTCTTACAATAAGTAAAATATAATATGGCTTACCTTGCAGATGACTTTACTTATTTGCTGCGGTCTCCAATTCCTAAGCATCAACCAATGCACAGTATGAACTTACACAGGAAACAGTTATAAGGTTTGTAACACAGTTTATTATTACAGCTAGTAACATCCACATGTAATTAAGGCACAACTTTCCCAATACAAAAATATATGTATATCATAACTTCGAACACTTTCCCAACGTATTACTCACTGACTAACTTCAAAATATCACAATACTGACTTCTTCGAAATACTGAGCTGGTTATCACAATTTTAATTAAACTTAATCTACTTCTAGAATCCCCTAGCTTATGTCTCCCCAATATCGTGGAACACAAGCTACTGTGAAGGATGTAAAAGATAGACTGCCTGAATTTAGGTCGTACACCTTTACTTATTACTGGTAGACCCAACAGGGTCTCCTAACTAAGATAACGGGTATGCCTTAAGGCTCTCTCCCCAGAGATTGGTACTCGCGACTTTATCCCTTCTCTTTTTTATCTGTTTATTAAACATACGTTTTATTTAACATAACGATTTTATTTGTAACTACAATGCTAACTACAGAATACTACTAAATATAACTCAACTAATAACATACATAACATAATTAAAGTCTTATACGGTTGTTCCGCTATGGCTTGAGGTCGGTGCTCCTCACAAAATATCCATCAAAACAGTAAATGTTTTCTCCATAAGCTTTTGTTTTATTCCAAATTAAGTTATCCGGTGTTGGGCTGTTGCTTGTATGGTTTCTGAATCCAGTAAAAATCCATGTTAAAGTTTTCAGATTGAGTGCACTGACTGTTAACAATTGATTCCTTCCCTTAACCCTCCGTTAGTCGCGTTCATTTTTAAGGTAAACCGGTCGCACATTATCAACTTGATACAGAAATCGTTTTCTATTTTACTTCCGTATTATAATAGCTACAACGATTGCAAAATATGCGTTTTAACGATCGTTTTATGCTCTTGAAAATGAAGAAAACCGATTATAAAACCTTTTAATATTAAAAAAGATATGTTAATTTCCGCAAAGCACTGTAAATTTCAGTTTGAAATTTACATACATTTTTTAAAAAATCATAACCGGCGTTTTTAAAGTCATAGAATTTTTCTAAAAAATACAACATTTAGAAAAAACTATATTCTTTTAAGAAAAAAATACAAATAGAATATAAAAAAATTATATGTATACATTTGATGCAATCGAAAAAACCATTTGTAAACATGTGATTTGAAATGTTGAAATCTAATGTATATTCCCCTTTTGTTACAAGAGGTTTTATTTGCAAGATACAGAATGCATAGGCAACCTCCACATTGTGCAGAAAAAGGTTAGTCGAAAATGCCTTTTCTGTGACCTTGACTTCTTTCATTAGTAATGACAATATAAAATTTATAAATTGCTTTAAATTGTGTTTTATTATAAAAACTAAACATAAATAAGTTGGTTTTCTATATATATCAATTTTTGTGAACAAAATAAGACATTTTTTATTTTTTTTGGAGCAATTTACATTTTGTCACACTAATGGTCGCACCTTATCAAATTGATAAGATTGCTAATTATTGCGTTTTTATCAATGCAATTATAATGTATTCATAATAAAACATTGTATGTACATCCAGTACATACATATCTATACACTGGGCTCATTATTGTATGCAGTATAAAAGTTATAACATTTAAAAATCGAAAAAA
>JAAFCF010006380.1:37669-68157 GCA_013389785.1 Helicorthomorpha holstii | reverse complement strand
GATTAGCCAGTAATACTCCCAAAAAACAACCTTTAGCTAGGGTAGAGAGCATTTATTTGTGTGCATTTATCTAAAGTAATGTTAACCATTATACAAATAACAAATAAATAAGTTAATTTTTTTCTCTCTTTAGCTGTTGGAGTTGATTAAGACTGCGATTGATATACATTTTTTGTCTGAATAACCCGTAATATATTATTTGCGTATTTTCCGGTAATTTAATAGTAAAATTTCCCCTTAATTTTAAGACTCCCATTTGATTGGGTTGGGTTAGATTGCTACCGGCATTGTTATCAGTGAAATCAAAAACCATCACTGTATAACCTTTAGAATAACTCTTTCGAGTAATAAGTGGAGCAGGACAGGAAGCTGTACCAGCATTTATGTTATTTAAAATTGACAGATATCCGTTGATATAATCATTGCTAGCAAAATCAAAATTATTGGTGCCACACTGAGTTGGACGACTATTAATGGTAATGTTGAAAGTTTTAAGTGATAGTGTTGAAAGTAGAAAGAATTTTTTTCTGCTGCTCTGTTATAAGCTTCATGGGTCACAAAAACGCACAATAAACTGTAAGGAACTATTCCACTTTAAGGGTCATTCAATACGAAGGACAGAGAATCTTTAGCTAAAGGATGAGAACCTAAACGAATGTCTGGAAAAGTAAAACTAAATTGTCCAGGTCCAGTTTGCGGTTCCAACAGACAGGCATACTTATACAGCACCGTGTCATTCAATTTATATTTATTAAATAACAGACCAATATTTTCAATTTTGAATTTAGAAGAATTTTTGGTTGAATCGTAGTTTAGATCAAATTCGGGTTTATTGCGGGTTAATTTTAGACAAATTTGAATTAAACTAGGTAATAATTTGGCGCAACGTGATAGATCAAAATGAAAAGGTACTACCAAATTATATGTTTGTGACTTGGCTACCGTCATATTCAAAGCTTTAGTAGCAGCAGTACATCCTTTAACAGTAGGTGCATAAATATCATTTACTCCTTCAGTATCTGGTAAAAAACCTTGCAATAAACCTTTAGATTTTAAAAGTTCATTGTCAAAATTCAAAAGATTTTCAAAATAACAATTGTAAAGGTACAAATTGGAGGTGCTTGTGACAAGAGTACTGTTAATGAATAGTTCCACCTGACTAAATAAGATTGATCAGAAGTTATTTGTAGGGGTTACAACGTCAGTATCATCCAAATCGTTGCCAACAGCTCTAACTACACACCCTTTAATACATAAACAAGGTTCTATAAAATCCATAAAATAATCCACATCCACTGGAATAAATTCTATGGTAGATTAATTATGAGGAGGAGCTTGGGGTAACAACTCAACTTCTATTCTTTCCACAATTTTGCAATATTCTTGATTTAAATTAATTACTTCCTCGACAAATTATTCCAACCTGGAATCGTACAGCACTACCTTTGACTTTTTATTAGACGATTCCTCATCATTCCTGCTGCGCTTTCTTTTGGTATGCATTATTATGGTTATTACTAGTAATATGAATTAAAAATTTTAGCACTTCCCCTATGTCTGATAGGTCCAAAGATATTCCACTTTATGAGATTATATGACTTTTTTAGTCTTTTTAAAGGTTTTTTACTTTTTTATACGGAATTTGTTTTTACCTTGACGATGACGATTATTAATTAATTTAACTATGGGGTGTGTTGAATGATAACTTTTTATACCTCTGAATTGCATATTAGCCAAATTTTCCAAACCTCCCGGCAGTATACCTAAAGGTAAACCACTATCACCTCCACCTCCTGTAAATTTGTGTCCCATAGCTTTTATAGCACATCCTACTAATGCCAAACCAGCTTTTTTAAAGTGTTCTTTTCCAGCTTCTTTAACATTTCTACCTTCAATAATATCTTCCAAGGTGTTAATACTGGCTCTGCCTAACTCTTTATCCACCGCCCTAACAACGGGTTTTACCAAAGGTTTAATCCATCTAAAAATATTAGAAACAAAAACTGCCCAATCTTCGTCCTCGTTGAAAACGTATTCCAGCATAAAATGCTGGTCTTTGATGACCCCAACCTTGTTAATGTTGATGACATTGCTTCATATAATAATGGCTTTCTTATTTTGTTTTCGATATCCACTTGATGGGAATTTAAGTTGTGGATAGGGGTCTCTAGTGATATGCAATTTCAGTCTATCCACATGAATGTTAACTGGTTTATTCTTAATTATAATTTCATAATTAGTATAGCTAATTCTCTTACTAACTCTAAATGGTCCACTATACTTTTTAGCAAATTTACTACTTGTTCCAATTTTATGTGTAGGAAAGTATACTAAGACTCTATCACCTGGACTAAAAGTATCCAACTTCACCATTCCCAATTTACCTTCTCGTATCTTAGTTGCTTCCCAAGTTTTCAAAATATTACTTCTAGCTCTAGTATATGCATTTCTTAAATTTTGTTGTAGCTTTTGCACATAATCATCAGAGTATAAAGGAGTGGGTGGAGATTGAATGATAGTTGTAGGCAATATAGGGTCTCTGCCATACAACATAAAGAAAGGACTCTCTCTGATAGTGGAATGCTCTGAAGTTACATAAGCCATAATCATAAAAGGTAAAAATACATCCCAATTATTATGATTATCATTTACATAATTCTGCAACATTGCTACAAGAGTTCGATTAAACCTTTCTACTTGGCCATTAGCTTGTGGATGATAAGCAGTAGTATAGATTTTATGAATTCCAAGTCTTTTACACACACAGGTAAATAACTCAAAAGTGAAATTTGTTCCTTGATCAGTTAACAAATGCTCTATCAATCCATGTCTAGGCATAATGTGATAAACCAAAAGGTCTGCAATGGTACTAGCCTTTTGGTCTGGAATAGCAAAAGCTTCAACCCATTTGGTGAATGCATCAGTAAATACAGCTATGTATTTATTATCAATTTCAGTGGCATGTAAAGGTCCTAAAATGTCTAAACTCCATCGCTGCATGGGTCTCTCTACAGGTCTCATCTGTTGTAAAGGAGCTTTATTTTGCTTATTTCTAAATCTGCAGCAAGAAAGACATGCATTAACATATTCTTTAACATCCTGTTGTAGAGTAGGCCAATAAACATCTCTCTTAAGTCTGTGATAAGTTTTCATTGCACCTAAATGCCCTGAATAAACTGCAGTGTGACTTTTTTCTAAATGCTTTTCTCTTAGACTAGCAGGTAAATAGACGGCTTCATAAGTAGTCTCTCTATTTCTAGGGTTAGTTAAGATTCTAACTAAAAGTCCAAGCTCATTTATTCTGTATTGTGGGTTGGCAGAGGTAGTAAATGGCAATAAGGCTTGACATTCTGGATCTTTACTTTGTTCTTCCTTAACTAAAGTAGCAAAATCTAAATTTTTATAGAATAAATTTCTACTAGCTGTTTTAGCTTCAGGAAAAGTTTGAAATGCTTCAACTACTTCAGCTTCTGTCATAAATGGTAATTCTGAATCATCTTCTGCGTTCATATGCTTACTGTCTCTACTCAAAGCATCTGCTTTATTTGTGGATCCTCTCTTATAAATTACTTTAAAGTCATAAGCTTGTATTTGCAAAGCCCATCTAGCTATTAGGGCATTCTTATGTCTAAATTTGAGCATGTACACCAAAGGTGCATGATCAGTGATTAAAGTAAAAGGTCGTCCTAGGAGACAATATCTAAACTGAGTAATACCAAATAGACAAGCTAAAGCTTCCTTTTGAGTAGCTGAATAATTTCTTTGGGACTTGTTTAATTTTTTACTAGCAAATGCTACAGGATGCACACCATCACTGAATTCTTGTTCTAACACTGCACCCAGAGCAAAATTACTAGCATCAGTAGTGAGAGTAAATGGTTTCGTCCAATCAATTAATTTCACTCTAGGTCGGTTAATTAGAGCTCTTTTTATGGCAGCAAAAGCCTCATTTGCTTCTGTTGTCCAATTATAGGGTTCATCCTTTTTTGTTAGATCAGTTAAGGGTTTAGCAAGCATGGAATAGTCCTTAATAAATTTTTATTAAGGACTATTTTTATAAATTTTTATTAAGGAGCAATTTTTCCATGCTGTAGAAAATGAAGTCATTGTCCACGCAAGAACAAGCCACGAATGGATCCTGGACAGCGGCGCATCATCACATGTATGCACTGATGCTGAAAGATTTATTGAGCTTGACCAGACAGCAAAACAAACTGTAATGTTAGCCAGTTCGGCCACGGCCAAAGCTGATAGACTTGGTACTGTTCGTTTTAAAGACTCTCTAGGTCATGTTAACACACTCTCCAAGACCATCTACATTCCAGACTTACAAGCAAACCTTATGTCAGTAAGCAAAATTGCAGACAAGGGACACCTTGTCATATTTGACTCCAACAAGGCAGTAGCTAAAAACAAACTAACTGGTAAACAAGAAACAATTGCTATCAGAAAAAGAAACCTCGATGTATTGAATGAATCAATTGAAAGAATCAATGTGGCAATACCAAAGTCGGACATCCAACAATGTAGAAAGAAATCTACAAACAACTATTTTGTACAACAGCAATCAAAGTGCTGGAAAGTTGACTGTACACCCCACCAACACAACCCACCATTTAAGAATCAAACATATACATGTACGGAACCAGCTCAACAGAAAAGTTCAAGAAAATAGGCTCAAACATCCAATATCTTTAAACAGAAGAAATTCTCAAGTAAAACATATGAAACTCGTATCTAATATGGGATTAAGCCCAGTTGCGTAGTTAACAAATATGTCATTGAAGGGTGTGTTTGAAAATGGGGAACACTGCCATATTAGTTACAGTGTTAAGTGACCCACATACAATAGTTTTTCCCCCTTTTACTCTAACGACCTAAATATAGGTCCTCACTTCTATGTAAACCTCTGTTAAATAAAGATCAACGTCTTTACTGTTAAAAACTGTTTGCCCATGCTTTCACCACGTGCTAAGTGATTTTATCACATTAAAATAGTTGTGTTTCTTGAATGAAGTTACTTAGTTCTTGTAGATTTGGCAGATTGATGTCAACATTTTTGTTCTCACTTTCAGCAGATGTCTGTTTTTGTTGAGTGGGTGATAAACTTTTTTATTTAGTTCAATTTTGGATTTTTTGTTGTTAGATTTTCTTTTTTTGTTGAATCTTCCTATCAATTTCATATTTTGAACAGGTTTGACAATTTCTTTTTGCTGTAAAACTTTGATGGGGGTACCCGTTTGTTGTTGTTAACTATTCCAGATGACAATCTTCGTTTACCCCAAAAGGTATTTTTTTGAAGAATAAGGGCATTATAGTTGTGCAGTATAATGCATGTATAAACGCATATAAGTTGGGCGATACTGTCTCCTTGATTAATTAGAAAATTTTGTTTTCCTAAATTTATTAGAATAACGATGATTTTGCCGGTATAATCACGATTGATTACACCCCCTAATACGTGAATACCGTTATGTGCTGCTAATCCGCTTCGATCGGCGATACATCTGTAGTAATTTCTAGGTAATTGAATAGCTATACTGGTGTTGATTTGTCTAATTTCACCGGGAGGAATGTGACAGGTTACGGAGGAGTAGAGATCTAAGCCGGCCGAGTATGGAGTCAAACGGGTTGGAGGAAATGCTTGACCGTTAAGCGAAACCCATTCTAATGTTAATGCCATTTTTTTTTTAAATTATACTTATATTTTCTGAGGAAGATGTTTAACATCACGCAAAATCTATTGTAATAAGGTGAAGGTGTAAACAATTTTTGAATTTATAGTTTTGTAGATGCGAAGTGTTTATTGAAGAGAGAAAAAAAGAGGGAGAAGAAAATTATTTTTTAAAAAAATAGTGAAATTACTTTTTAAGAAAAGGAAAAAAAAGTTAATTGTTAACATGATATTGTTTTGACGGACAAATATGTACAAATATAAGGGGTTAGTTTAAAAGCGTTTTGACATGTGTGAGGTTAAAAATATTTTTAACATTACGACAGTTAGCTAAGTGTTGTTGAAATATCTACAGAAGAAAAACCAAATGGGATAAGGGTATTTTAATTTTTATGGATGTTAATATAAATAAAAGGGGGGTGGTGGTGACATGAAAAGGGAGAAAAAAAGAAGAAGAAAGGTTTAAAATAAAAAGAAAAATATATACAGAAGAGGGCGTGTTTTCATTATGACGTGTGGTATATGGCAAAAAAATAAAGTCTAAAGAAAATGTATTAAAGCAATTGCTCAAGTGATCTTGTAAAAATTATTTTTTGTGAACATTTGTATATGCTACTTGCTGAATAATAATAATAGTTAGAAGTGGTAGATAGAGAAAGAGAGTTGTTATGATGGGTCCACATCGTTTTGATATTACAATCGGCAGAGCACAGCAGTTGTTAATATCGTTAGTTTTTGTATTAATCTATCAAATGTTGGAGTTGGTGGCTGAAAAGAGTAAATTATATTCAACAACTTTTAGCAGTAACGAAACGAATGATAATATTAGAGCGTATGGGTTAAAAATTAAACCGTTAACCGTGGTTAGTGCATATTTTAATAGCGATAAAGAGTATTTGAAGAAAGATCAAAGTCGATGGTTAAGAATTCGAAATATGTACAAATATACAGTGTGTGGATATAAGGACGGTATAATACAGTCTTTTGGTGCTAACAATAGCGTTCCGTTGGATTCTTGGGACAAGTGACTACAATATCAGGTGAAAGCTAAGGAGTTTTCTATATTTGTAAGGAAGGTGACGACTACATGAATGTCAAACGTGGAGGCAGCATCATCTGCCATAATCTGGCAAAATTGTTTCGACAGGTAGAGGATGAAATTTTTGCGGAGATCAACGGACATATGTGAAATGGCGAAAATACAATAATACCGCCTGAAAATGTACCAATTTTATACGCTCAATTTTTATTGATTTGGTGGAAGAATTTTATGAAAAGTATGTACAGCAAATTGAATACGCCGGAGGAACGTTGTTCTGTGGAGGAGATAAGCGAATTGTGTAAGGAGTATGAAAATTACAACGGACTGTTAGAAGAATTCAAGGATTGCGGATTGACGGCGAGTTATTTTTTATGGTGCAACAAGTTCATCATTATATGTGCTTGCATTGTTATGAATCTGGCGGTATGGTGCAGCTACTAAAGGTGACGTTAAAGGATGTAGAAGAAAGTGTGGATGGAAATAGATATCATTGGCCGGATTTGGAGAATTATAATTGGAGTGATGATGGCTAATACTCAAATTTACGAGCTGAAGATGAGGTGCTTTCATGGTTACCTGCTCCACTAAATATGTCAACCGGTGGCAATAATACTACAGGAACTGTTGACGGTGGTAAAAATGTTACTACATCTTTAAATGTTCCTCCTCCCTTGTCACCATCGATATTGGAGAAATCATCATATGACGAACATTGGAGTAAAGTTTATAAAAAAGGTGACAACGATAATAGCCAGGAAAAACGAAGAAGAAATGACAATGTATCATCCGCTTACCATGTATATTTGTGTACTAAATTTGTTTTTTATTTTTTATTTCATGCATCCGATGATTATTATATTTGATTTTTTTGTTTTAAAAATAATAATATGCAATTATAAACACAAATTATATAAGGAAAAAATATATAATTTTTTATTGTTATTATCAATTTTTTTACAATAAAAAAACATCATGTATCCCCTCATTATCATTTTAAAAATAAAAAATTATATTCTCCCAAAAATAAAAAAAGTTTTTTAATATTATTTTTGATTATTATAAATTAGCCATTTTTTAGTAGGTACAAAGGGTTTTCGTCATCCAAAAAGTTGTTTTAGACCTCCTCCTCGTCTTCCTTTTTGTTTTCTCTTTTGTTGTTGTTTAAATTTAGTTTTGCTATGTGTATGTGTAGCGGGTGGTGATACTGATTTGGTGGCGACGGATTGTTGTGATTCTGAAGGTAACGATGATACAGGGCTGTCCAGTGATAACGGTAAAGGTATGGGCGTAAGAAGGATTTCAACGGATTTTTTCTTTTTTTTTCTTTTTTTGTCGAGAAGTTGCTGATGTTGTTGTAGAAGTAGATGGTAGGGTTGTAGAGTAAATATTTGGCAGCTGAGATAGATGCGCATTTTCTGGCGTGTTAAATGTGGGGTTAAGCGATGGTTGCTCTTCACTTGCTGCTGATGTTGAAGGTATTATTGATGCTAAAGTATGTTCGTTTTGACCCAACTGTTCAAGTATTTGATTAAATTTTTCCATTAGTTCGTGGTACTGCCGCATGCGATGTTGTAAAGGTAATTTGGATTATTTTCCTAATAGCTTGT
The DNA here is from genome assembly GCA_013389785.1 of Helicorthomorpha holstii. Lineage (NCBI taxonomy): Eukaryota > Metazoa > Arthropoda > Diplopoda > Polydesmida > Paradoxosomatidae > Helicorthomorpha > Helicorthomorpha holstii. The sequence continues at coordinate 59,834 of JAAFCF010006380.1, read as the reverse complement.
AGTTGTGTTTTATAAAGTATCTGTTCTAGATGTGAGGGTGTAACACCTAAATTGACGGTAGGGTTTACGAAATTTCGTAAATTAGTGCTGGTTGTTTCCTCTAACTCTTTTTTATTATTATGGTTGTAGTCAGAAGTTGTTAAGGGTTGCGGTGAATGTTGTTGTAATTTTCTGTAATCCTCTACATCCACAAGCATCATTTTATGTACCATTATTTTTTAATTAACGTGTTGGAATAAGCGATGAGGCTAAACTAGCGATGGCAGGACCTAAAATACCAATTAAGGGACCTATAAATCCTAATGCTGTGACATTAGTTGACGTTTCTGAGAACATGACAATTTTGGTTCTGATAAATGTCGAATAATTTCGCCATATTTATGTAAACGACTTAAACCTTTTTTTTTACCCATATATTTGTTACGATAATTAAGACAAAATTCAGACATTTTATCTACGGTGGCAGGTAATAAACGTTAACAATAGGCAGCCTGTTGTTCAGGTTAGTATTTGAGACGTCGTAATATTTCTAATTCCTGTAGGGGTGCTGATAGGCGGAAGGGATGGCGTTGTGATCCACCCTTCATTGAAGTTGAAACCCCCACCCCCCCGGTGGCAGCGGCGGCGGCAGCAGGTGTAGAAAGTCTTATTTTTTCTCCTCGTTTGTAGGTGACGTCTTGCATGTGGTCAAGGATGGGCAACCATAATTGTTTGCATTTAATAAGGGTAGGGCATATGGGGTTAATAGGGTTGAATAGGGTTTAATAGGGTTGATTATGTTGTTCTCTTACTAATTCGAGGGAATGAATGGTTTTTTAAGATGATTAACTTCTTCTTGATTAAGTCCTCCGCCACTTTGAACTGCTTTAATTAGTTGAACGAGAAATAAAATCTCCAATGTCAACTAAGGCAAGGTGACAACTAAAGCAAATAGTGTGGTGCAATTCTGTAAATACTTTTTAAATGTTAGTGGTTCTTTGTGTTGTACATTGTTGTTATTATTTGACATAATTTTATTGGTACTAGTTGTACTACCTGCTGGTGTGTCAAGGTTAACGGGTGATATTTCACCATTATCAACATCAGCGGAGGATGAACTACTACCTCCAACGCCAACATGCATATAAATATTTTCTGAAACTTTAGGCAGCATGATGATGTTTAATCTTTTATTTTGTTAAGTAATCCCTGATAGAGAGCTTCTCCTAAATAGGCAACAGTTTCTTCGCCAGGTAAAATTTTACTCAGATACCTTACACAGGTAGGTGTGTTGAGCATGAAATCTAGAAATAAATAGGTGTAATCCTGACATGTGGCATCTATATATGCCTCTTCAAATTCTTTGGCCGATATGCCTTCAACCTGTTGACCAAAATGGCGACATTGTTTGCTGTCACGTGGACTTTTGAATAGAAAAAAGTATATTGTATTCAAACTAATTGTGCGACTTTCGTTCCCTCTAGGAAATAAATTTTGATTAAAAAGAATGACGCTGATATTGACATGATGACTTCCTTTTGTAAACATATCTGAAATAAATTTATTAGATTGACACTCAATCATCAAATCGTCAATAATAATTAGTTTTTAGCTGTTTACCATCCGAAGGAATTTCGTCCAATAAACCTTCGTGTAATTGTACTTTTTTAAAATTGTTCCAAACTTGTTTATCATTGTAGAAAGGTTGATATTTACCATAGCATATAATGAGTTTATCTGGAGGCTGCGAAATCATTTCATTTGATTTACGTTAAAATTACCGTTTTACCGCATCCTGTAGGTCCTGCAAAAATGCAAGTAAAAGAATGCAATAATTTTACGTCATATTTTTTATCTAAAAAGTAATACACATTTTTTCTTTTGCTAATTTTTTACATAATTTTTTTTTGAAAAGGTAAATTGTCTTCTCTTAGACTAACTGGTAAAATGGTATAATTAGACTTTTACAGTTTCTATTTATAATATCAACACACAAAAAAAATAACAAAAATTTCATTTTTTAAAAAAACATATTTTTTATTAATATAAAATTTTAAAATACGCGTTTACATAATAATTAGTTTATTCAATCGACATATTGCTCATTATTTTTTAAAAATTAAAAATAAAACAATTAATCATCATTGATAGTGATGACTTCCGGATTATTGCAAACAGTGGCGGGTGTATAACGACGACGATTTTCACCTCTAGAAGCCGATGATGACCTTCCCTATGAAGAAGATGTAGACCCACCGCTACCATCCACAATGTTGGTGGTGACTAATTTCTTTTCTACCAAATATGGTTTTACACGAGCAACAGGAGGGGCATTTTTCTTCTTACCATTAAAATTTGTCTTAGATTGTTGTCGATTATTGTCATTATGATTGGTTTTTGGTAATGCTGCTATTCCATAACCTTTAACATCATCGTCATCTGGCAGACTTGCTGTGTCAGCATCCGATAAAATTTCGTTTGTAGTAGCGGCATCTAAAGGTTGATATTGAACTGTTTGTGTTGGCTGGTGGGGTTTTAAAGGTAGCAGATTTTCCTCCTCTTCATCGTTTTGACCGGCGCTGTTGGTAAATATAAACTGCATGGCCTGCGCTGTACGTGGTCTGCCTTTGTTTTCATTAGGATCCAGCATGGCAAAACCTTGGTCAATCAAGGGTATCAGCTGTTTTAATTGTACCCAACTTTCTTGGGTAAAGTTTAGGCCTGTACACCATCCACTTTGAAAAGGCACGACATCATCCATAGCCGTGGCTGAATTTAAAACACATTCCAACGCTCTTAATTCCAGGAATTTCCGTTGCTGTTAGGTATAAACTTTTAAACTTTGATTATATCCAAAAATTTTATAGTCAGCAATTTGACCCTCCATATCGCTGACCGGTCGATAAAGTTTGTTGGCGGGTGTTGTATAACATCTGTATTTGCCGCCGCCACCAAATTGTTGAGTCAACATCGGTCGTTGAATTGAAGATCCTGCCACATTTTGTGGCGTATAATTACATTTGCCAATCATTTTTTTTTTAAAAAAATATTTCTTAAGAGAGAGTTGTTACACTTTTAAACGTTATTAAATAAATGATTATTAAACGTGCAGTGTGCGTGGCTTTTTATTGCTAAAATTTTTGAAGTTAAGGGGGTAATAGAGTGCTGTTATTTACTTTAGAAAAAATATCCGATAGATAACTACAACAAAAGTGTAAATTTAAATTGATTAATTTAAGAGGTGTCAAAAAACAGGTTAAAAGGTTTTTCAATTATTTATCGTTTCTCCCTCCATCCAACTACCTCCTATATAACACACATGTGAAAACTGTAGTAATCTATTAACGTCATGATGAATAACTACTAAACCACTTAATTTTTAAAACATGTTTTATTATTGTAATGTTAACGCATGTTAACGCATATTACATTTTCATTACTATTTCATCGTTTAAACTTAAATCCGTAGTGTATATGTGTAGGAGAAATTTTTTTTTATCGGTTAAATAAATAAAACAAACAATGAGCCTCGCATGTAAAGCTAATTGGACTCTGTAATATATGCGGATTAATTAAGATATTTTTTTGAAAGTGGTTTTCAAACCATTGTTTCCAATATAGGTGATAAAACAAAGGAGAGTTGCCAAAAGAGTCAAAAAATTCTCCCTGCATACGTTTGTTAACGTAGAAACAAACCCAATGTTGACCGCCTTTATTGTCTTCATCTGTATTTAAAATTATGCTCATACCCTTAAATGGTTTATTTATGCACTCTTAATGGTTAGCAGGAAGTGCTCCTAAAAAGCAACTTTTACCACTGGTGGTAAATAATATTTTGTTCATACATTTATCCAAAGTAAAATTATCCATATTTTTCTCTCGTTAAGCATTAGAGTTGACGACACTAACCTGACGATTACAATTAATGTACATTTCTTGACTAAACACACCGTATTATATCATTTGCATATTTTCAGCTAATTTAACGGTAAAGTGTCCGTTTAATTTTAAAACACCGGATTGATTGGGGTGTGTCAAGTCGCTACCGGCATTATTATTGGTAAAATCAAACAATATTACGGTATATCCTTTGGCATAATTTTGACGCGTAATAATGGGAGCCGGTGTAGAAGCGGTACCAGCATCTACATTATTTAAAATTGACATGTATCTTTCTACAAAATCATTATTAGCAAAGTCAAAGTTTTTAATTCCGCATTGCGTTATTCTGCTATCTACGTTTGCCTTCAGATCTTTTAAACTACAATGATGAAAATTGAAAGGGTTTTTGTCAGGAGTACCGTTTAAAGCTTCATGGGTTACAACAGCACAGACAAAACTGTATGGCACTTTACCGTTAAAAAGGTCGTTGAGTACAAAAGACAGAGAATCCTTGGCAATGGAATGCAATCCCACACAAATGTCAGGAAATGCAAAACAGAATTGTCCAAACGGCACTGGACATTCCAACAGCATATTGATATAAAATTGTGTTATCTGGTCTATATTTGTTATATAGCAGCACAATGTCGTCAATCTTAAATTGGTAACCTCCTTTAACTGGATCGTAATTTAAATAAAATTCAGGTTTACTACGTGTTAATTTAAGACGTGTGTGAATAAGATTAGGCATTAATTTTCCGCAGCATGATAGATCCAAATGTAATGGAACAACCATGTTATAATTTTTGATAAAGCTATATTGGCGTTTAAATTTTTTGTAGCGGCTGTACAGCCGTCAGCATTTGGTGCGTAAACGTCGTTAACCCCATTGGCATCGGGTATAAAACCCTGCAATAGTCCTTTACTTTTTATTAACTCATCGTCAAAATTTAACAAATTTTCAAAGTAACATTTATAAGGATATAGGTTACTGGCCATTGTAATTAGGCAGCCGTTAATACTTAATTTGATTTGACTAAACAAACAAGATCCAAAATTATTAGTAGGAGTTACCACATCTGTTTCATCTAAGTCATTTCTGAAATTTTCATCTGTATAGAATACCATTCTTCCTTTTGTTACTTTTATTTTTATAATTACAACCAGTCCCAATATCGACTATTAATCAGTTCCACAATTGATTAACCAGGTTAATGTAATCAATCATCAGTAGAATTCTAAAATGTTTTATTACGTATGTGTCTTAGATTTTAATCATAAACTACTCCTATTATCATTATTCTTAATTTTTTAAAATTTGTACAATTCAGAGTTGTTCGTTAATCAGGTTGTGACAACATTTTGAATGTTTGACACGATTAGCATACTTTTACAACAAGACAATTCAGTTATATTCAATTTTAATTCGTACTTTACTGTATCAATTTGATAATTCATTTCTCGTAAAATTCATATCTCGTAAAATTCATTTCTCCTAAAATTCATTCCTCGTAAAATTCATTTCTCGTAACTTATGATTTGTGAATTTGGTGAATTCACTTCTCGTAATTTGTGAATTTGGTGAATTCAGTTCTCGTAATTTGTGAATTTGGTGAATTCACTTCTCGTAATTTGTGAATTTGGTGTATTCACTTTTCATAATTTGTGAATTTAGTGTATTCACTTCAGTGCGTAAATATAAAATTTTATAATTTATTTTTAGTAATTCTCATTTGCCCTGTGATATTGGGCGCATGTTTGTATTATAGTCGTAATCGTACATGTACATATTAACATAATTTTATTATCGGCTTTTTATATCCTGATCTTTTACGCCTTAGGTTGTTGGAGCGGCTTTAATTTCCTAAAATAAAGATTATATTTTCATAAGTCATAGTTTATTTTTAAATTGAAATATTTATCTTTAATATCAAATTTTGCACATGGACTTTAAAATATAGTAATTCAATCAAAGATAAAATTCGGAATAAATTCAAATATAAAATTTAACAGTATCTTATGATTTGTTAGATAATGTACATGATTTTAAAATTGAAATCTGGCCATCATCAGATCATTTGCCAATGAAGTTAATGCTGGTTGATTGTGTAGTGGGGACCAATGGGCGAGTTGGTAATGGGCAGATGAGTCGGAGATTGGTTTGGGATAACGACATTGATGTAGTTAAGTATCAAAAAGTGCTTGATGAACAGTTGATGAGTGATGGTGGAGAAATTGCTATTGTTGCTTTGATTGTTAGTGTGGCTGATAGAGTAGGTTTGTTAAAATTTTATAATGCTCAAGAGATTAAGGTATTTAAAAATAGTTGGTTTGATTTAGATTGTAGGAAAGCAAGGAAAGAATTTAGAAACAACATTAAACAATTACAGAGTGGTAATATGGAGGGTCTCAATTATAGTCAGATACAGCGACAATATAAAAACTTTTGCTTAGATAAAAAACAGGAGTATATATTTCAACGCCAAACTGAATTAGTAAATGCTAAGGATATAAGGAAGGTATGGGAGGGAATAAATAAATTTTGTGGAAAATATCGTTCTAAGACTATAAGTAATATTAATGACTTAGATTGGATCGAGCACTTTAGCTCTATTTTTAAGGAATCACACCAATGTGCTTTAAGTGTGGAGCGATTTGTAGTGGAGGAAGAATTATGCTATGAGATAACACTTAAAGAACTTGAGGCTGTGTTGAAAGTTTTACCACAAAGAAAAGCACCTGGGGTGGATTTGATACCTGGAGAATTTTATAAGTTTGCTACTAGATCATTTAAAAACCAAATGTGTAAATGTTATAATAAGATACTTGAGTCAAAGTGTTCTCCTAAGGAGTGGATTCGCATAGAAATAGTTCCTATACATAAAAAAGGAAGTTTAACAGATGTTAAAAACTATCGTTCTATCTCTCTAATTCCAGTTATTACAAAGATATTTACAAAAGTTTTGGCTTACAGATTATATACATATACTGAGCATTTAGGTATACTCCCAGAAAATCAATTTGGTTTTCGCGAAAATAGAAGTACATTAGATGGTGTTTTTATTTTAGATCAGTTGGTGCAAAAATTCCTAAAAAAAGAAAATAAATTATTTTGCTGTTTTATAGATCTTAAAAGTGCTTTTGATTCTGTTAAGCATGTTATTTTGTTTGAAACCCTATGTACATTAGGTATTCCAGTTGACATGATACAGATAAATGGAATTTATAAGTATGCACAAGCTGGGGTGAGGATTAATGATCATGTAACTGAATTTTTAAAATAGAAAAGGGGGTTTTGCAAGTCCTCTATTAATTAATTTATTTATTTCTGATATTATTTTTGTTAGTCGCACCTACGCTCTGCTACCACTTGTTAATTATATGAACTGGCAAGGAACTTCAGCCACTGCTATGTTACGACATATGAGGACACACTCTGGCCACACCCTTGATGGTGGACACCTGTTAGACTTTAATAACAATACAAGTACTGCATTTTACCCAGAATACCACTTGTCAGCTCTAACCATGCACACAACCTATGCAAGGTCTGGTGGTTATTGGTTTTTGAGCAATTTATGACTGAAGGATGTATGATCTGTATCAGGCGCACGGGCTAGACAAGCCGAGTGGTTGCTGACACTGAACAGTGACACCTAATTACCTTACCACAGTATAGGACTGAATAGTTTATAGTCAGGCTTAGTGGCTGGACAGGCCTATAACTAACCAGACTTATTGAGTCTTAGGAGAGTTTTTATTGCAACTCCTGCAATCTGGTGATGATTAGGTGACACAGCCTTAGAGTGAACTCTGCTGGCAAACTGTTGGGATGACCGCACCTGTATTCAGGAAGGTGGCCAACAGCTCTAACAAACCAGATCAAGGATACTCAATCAGTAACTGATTTAGACTAGGTACACCATGGGTAACTGGCCCCTGCAGCTCCCTTTCTTTGCTCAATTAAGGGTCTCACTGCATGTGGCTCTTCTGCACTGGAATGCCTACACGTCAGTATGGTTCATAGGGAAGATGCCAGACAAATGGTAGTGCCTCCCTAACGGGGATTAGTCCTAACAAAGACTGTTTCACTCATGGCTGGTATGATTGTGGTAAAGCCATAAACCCTTGCCAGAGTCTCCACACAAAGGCCGGCGCCCCGGACAGGGCCTAGGTGCGTTGTGCTTAAGCTTCGCTGGTTCTGAAACAGAAACTGTGAGAAATGCGAAATGAATAACAGCAAACAAATAAATATGTCAATAATTATGCATATATTTATTCAAAGCAAATCTAAATCACATGCTAAAACTCAAGACTAGTAGTGATGGTGACTCCCTATATATAGCGAAATGGCACCTGACCATGATACACTAAGAATCTAAGCCAAAGCGTTTGGCTGGAGTTGGGTAGACCACAGCAGCATGCTCAATGGTAACTACACATATCTCCACACATCTATTGGGGAGAAACTTAACTTTTACAGACATCATGGCCCTTGCTAATAGGGAAAGATCGCAATGACGACATACATTAACATGGGATTGTATTCCCTGTAAGCTAGTCAACTCTCACGTCTATACATAGGTTTACATAGGCACTTTAAAAGACGAAATAAACAAAGTCAAATTACTTCACCCATTAGCGACGCTAACAAACGTTGGGTGGCAAGACACTCAGCCGATCAGAGCGAGTGTTTTATGCGTGAAACAGGGTTACTAGCGGCAAACCTTTTGCGCATTTACAACAATTATATAAACATTAAACCAGGTAAAAAGCAGCAAACCTGGGCACGTAAATTTAACGCTTAAACGCAAATAGAGCTAACAAATTTTGTGTTTGAGGGATGTCAAGATGGGGTTCCATTAGGAGATATACTGGTACATTTGTTGAAGTTTGCTGACGACATGGTGTTTATTGCTGATTCGCCCATTGGTCTTCAGCGTAAGCTGGATTTGGCTTCTATTTATTTTGATAAAAAGATGCTTGATTTGAGTATTGAAAAAACTAAAGTTATGATTTTCGGACATAAAGGGAAGTTTTCTAAGCACCATAAATGGTTCTGGAAGGGGAAACAGTTAGAAAATGTTCGCAGTTTTAAGTATCTTGGTGTAACATTTGCAGAATCTGGATGTTTTCGTCAGCATCTTGAGGTTACCATTAGTAAAACTAAAGCTACAACAGTGCAAGTAGTGAATGGGTTAATAAGAAATCAAATAATGAAAATGAAACATTGTAAGTTAGCATTTGTAAGTTTGATAAAATCTATTGTTATGTATGCAAGTCCAGTATGGGCAATGTATTATTCCAAAAATTTAGAACCACTGCAATTACAATTTTTTAAAAAATTGTTATTATTGCCTAAATCTACTCCATCGGCATTGTTGAGATTGGAGTTAGGATTGCGACCTCTTCGTATTTTTTTATTAAATTGGTTTTTAAATGGTGACTTAGAGTTCAAGAGCTGCCAAGTGAGTCATGGGCTAAAAAAGCACTTGAAATGTCAAAGGCAAGAGGTCTGAAATGGTACTCTGGTTTTATATCTTTGTTAAGTGAAGGGGGATCCAGTGAGATGGAACTAATGAATATAGTTGACTCACCAGAATATCGTTATGAATATTTATCTGATTTGTTAGAAAAAGTAATTGAGTCATCTATACAAGAGGATTTTAATGGTTGTATATCAGAAAAGGAATATCGGTATTACCAGAGTATCAAATTAGATTTTTTTTCTGAACCATATTTAGATGTTTACTGATCTGTATACTGTTAGAACGCTTGTGAACCTTAGACTTAATGTTTTATCAGTCAATAATGGACAAAGTTTTGTTGTATTGAAAGATGTTAATTTTTGTGAGTTGTGCGGAAGGGAAATATCCGTGATTTTATTGGAACATATAATTTTGTATTGTTGTTTTTTGAATCCTAATCGAATGATAAGGGAATTTTGAGACTGTATATTTCAAAATTGTAGAAATCCGAGTCTGAATACTTTAAGATGTTTCCACAATAGAAAACAAATGTTGAAACTAACTTATGTTATGGATAATATTGTTAAGTTGGTGAAACCGCAGTTGATGGCTACCTGTTAAAGGTTAATTAACTTAACAGTAATAAAGTATTATTATTATTAGTGAAAATTTCTTCAGTCCAATTGGGTGTATCAGTTTTCTTATCAAACATTCCTTTTAAACTAGATAAGCGTACACTATCCCCCACTTTAAAATTAGGTATTTTGCTTTTTATTCGCTGATTTTTTCCATATAATCTTTCATAAACTAAACTTTCATTTTTTGTATTTACTTTAATAGGGGCAACTCCTGTTACCCTTGATGATGTATTATTGTAACCCTCCATAAGTTTTGGTAAAATTTGCGTTTATTACATTTGTAATTTCATTATTACAGTTTGATTAAAACGTTCCACTACTGCTGCTTTTTTATCGCTAACCGAAGTATAAATGTTTCCACCGTAATCTTTCATCAGTTTGCGTACATGTTTATTTTTGAATTCTTTTCCTTTATCGGTATGAAAATTAGCAGGTGCGCTATGATTATTGGTAAAAACTTAACCTATATTTTTGCACACCTCTATAGTCCCTTTAGTCAGTAAGGGCCTTGCCCATGCATATTTTGAGAAAACATCAATAACAGTCAGAATATATCTAAATTTATTATTACCATAAATTTATTCCCAAAAATCGTCAATACCAATAGCGTGAGTTTTATTACGTGGAAATTTATTTTTAACTTGCTTTGACAAACTGTAAGGGTATTGTTGAAGTGTCCACTGTTGAAATCGTTTCGTATTTGGTTGACGTATATAAACGTCAATAGAACCCAAACTGTACGGACATGTTGTATCATAATATTGTAAATTCCATTTAGTTTCTAATGTCTGATGTCGTAATCTTTTCTTTTTCTTTTTTAATAATGGCATTGTTGTTGTTGTTTATATTAACAAAAAATTAATCAATCAGTAACCAAAAGGCCAAGCCATGGTAAAATTTGCGTATAACAAAAAGTCTATTTATTTTCTGGCATACATTTGTAATTTCATTCTTAGAGTACGATTAAAACGTTCCACTACTGCTGCTTTTTTATTGCTAACCGAAGTATAAAAGTTTACACCGTAATCTTTCATCAGTATGAACCCAAACTGTACGGACATGTTGTATCATAATATTGTGAATTCCATTTTCTTTCTAATGTCTGATGATGTAATCTTTTCTTTTACTTCTTTAATAATGGCATTGTTGTGGTTGTTTATATTAACAAAAAATTAATCAATCAGTAACCAAAAGGCCAAGCCTTTAATTGACCATCTACATAGGCTTTATCAAATACTATCTGATACGTTTTATCACAAACTTGACTTTTTAAATCGCCGGTATATTTACATCTTTTAATGTTAAACTGTTTCACCTTTATCTTATCACCAACCCTTTTCTCCTCTTCACTTATCATTTATTGACATACCATGCTTTTAATAAGTTGATAATTTATATCCACATTTGTGGTAAAATTCATATTTATTCCTCTTACCTTCCACGATTCTTCCCTATTACTCAATTTATAACCGTAATTTTTTGGACTGCCACACTCAAATTCCGTAATATAAACTTCTTATTCCTCATCTTTACCACAACCTGTAGACAGGGGGTATTTACTACTGATTTCATCAGTTAATTGTCCCAAATTTTTGCCAATCATCCCTTTCAAAGGATCTTCCATTCCACATGGTACTATGTATATTAAACTATCTGTATCCATATAAAGCAAATTTTCCCCTACTATATCCAATAAAAGTGGTAACCTTAAACTAGCACAAGCTGTTGTATAGGCAGCTATAACTAAATTAGTTTTTGCAGAAATCCTTTTCACTTCCACCAAGGGTTTATATGTCACCAACATGTTATTTTCGTTGACTAATTTTGCGTCAGTAATCACTTTATCATTGCTATTTAAAAGATCAACAAGTGTCATATAATCGTTCACCACCACCGTAACAGGTAAATCTTCATGTTGAGCAAACTTTCCCCATAAAGAATTAATACAAAATTTGGCAATAGCCCTCTTTCCCACATTTTTTTCAACTTTTTACAACTGAATACTTTCTACCTGTTTATAATTTTTTATATAATTTAATTTATCTGCTTCACACCAAACCCAAGAAAGCCATCCCGACGATTCCTGCTTAATCTTAAGTAAGGCATCCATGTATTTAGCAAATAAACCTTTCATCCATTTTTCATAATGCCAAATTGCGTATACTTTTATCACCTGATAACCACGTTTGACAGCCTCATCTACTTTGATTGTTGTCCAAGTACCACCTATAGCCCTTGAAAAATGCAGATGGTAACATTTACCGTCGGGTGGACTTTGTAAATAACAAGCACAATAAGGGAAACATTAATTTATTTTTATATCGAAATGGTAGCACAGGATGATATAATGTAAGCGGATGAACTACCACACACTTTACCATGCCAAAATATTTACCGTCACCTTCATAATTATTTGGATGTAAAATTTGAGGATGTCCTACAGGCATGATGTCATATTTATTAACTATCGGATATAAACTAACATAGTCAATGTAAATAATTTTTTCTCTTATTTTTGCTTTGTAATATAGTCATGTAGGCGCTGTACGTCCCCCATAAAAACCTTGCCTCAGAATGAGGGGTTCCATCAAACCGTAAGTATTATTGATAAAAAACTGTTGCATAATTAAGTCTGTTTGAATTTCACCCTCTAATTCGCACTCCCACTTCACAATTATCTCTTTAATTTGATTTATATCCTTCAAATTGCGCAAACGTCGAATTGTTTTATTGTATAAGTCACGCATGGGAATATTGCTCACTCTATTTAAACTGTGTGGTTTATAACAACGTGGACAACCATGAAAATAGCATCCCATAAATTCATATGCACAACTATTCACCTCATCCCATCTGTCCACATATAAATTTCCAAACATTTTTTCACCACCATTTAAAGCGTGACATATACTGACTCCTTTTGATTGAGCTATTCATTCCAACCACTTAATACTCTTTTCACTGTAACGTTTTTTCGACGAATAATAACCCACTGGAGGTATTATACCGATACTGTTTAAAGGCATAAAATGAGCAAAATATACTTTTAACAGTATGAAGGCAACATTACAGCATGTAAAAAAGGATCCATATTAAACATTTCGCGTGTCATACGTCTAAATTCATTGCACGCCTGTCGTAAAATGACAACATCAGACTGGCAATATTTGCGCAACTCTATTTTAAAATTAAAAGTTTTCCCAATCTGTTGGGCATGCCAATCCATCAGACTTTGATGTTCGTATGCTGTTTTTTTCATATCAGGTTCGTAAAATTCCAAAGCCGGCCACCCTCCCTCGTAATCTTGATTCTCTAAACAATTAAATTTATGCCGATAATAACCTTTCGTTAACTCTTGTAAATTGAATGTCTTAGGTAGAGCTGCTGGCGGTACTGGTAAAAAATTATGAGAATAAATAAAAGTTATATTGTTTAATTTCATTGTAATTATCTTTTGCCCATTCCAATTAATCTCAGGACACATATTATTTCTAAACAACCACTACAGAACTAAATGATGATCATATCCACGTCCATAATGACTAACAAAAATATGTTTTTCGCCCAACACACCTTCTAATGGAAGGTGTGTTGGGCAAAAAACATATTTTTGTTAAATTCACCAAATATCCATTCGCAAAAAATATGATTGCTATCCTCACCACCGTCACAATATTTTTTCTATTTTATTATCCTTATCTTGAACAATAACCAGATTTGGTTGATGAATATTATCACTCTCTTTCACTAAACATTCATAATCAAAATACCACATGCGCCCTGCAGGTGGTCGAGGTACACCACGTTTATTTCTTCTCATAGGATCATATTTCTGAATAAAACATTAGTGGTTAAACTCCTGATTTGTTTTACAGTATCTACAATATTTAGTAAAGCATATATGATTTGGTTGTTTATGTTGATAACACACGCTGCAATATTGTAAATCTAGACAAGTCGCATTTTCCAGATGTTTTTTAAAACATTGAGGTCCATAAAAATATCTCAAACAACAACTACATTGTTTTATAGGCCACTGTAATGACATCTTAAATTCTTCACATTTGGTGCTGTTACAAACTAAACATTTACTCGTACACCTATGATGACCGGTAACACTTTTTAAACATAAAATACAAAACGTTTGAGCAACATGTAATGAAGATATATTAACTATACAATCATAATGTCTGTCATCTAACAATAGCCACAGTCTAAATTTTACTATTTTTTTTGATTTTTTTTATCGTAAGGATTTAAAGTTGTAAATGTCACCCTCAAATCACCCTCCAATTCTATAACGTATATTTGATACTCATCATCTAAATAATTGGCAAATTTTCTAATTTCTTCTACTCCACAAGGTTTGTTTGATGCTACATGGGCCCCGTCACAAAGCTCCTTGGCACATTTAGTTTGATAATTTATGTTTTGTTTGATTTTTTTTAAATTCAATATACTTTTGTTTACGCATTTCACCTTTGGCTTCTCGATAATGAGCATTTCTAATTCCAACTACTATAGCCATTGCACAACACATCAAATCCTCAATATTGTCGATAAAAACAACAAAGTTATTGCGACTTTTATCCTTAATCTACGTTCTCACATTTTTTATATATCTTTTCTTCACAGAAGTAACACCATTTGGCGCCCCTCCTCGTGGGGGCATATGTGTTTTCATAAGCGATAAACGTAACTTTCCATCTGTCAAATTAAATTTATCATTTGAGTTTTAAATATTGACTATTGTATCCAACAACAATTTTCCCATCAGTCGTTCACGATTTATAAATGCAATATTTACGGGATTTTTAACTCGGCACTCTGTAAACAAAAATGCATACGTACATCTGGATATTTTACTTTTATTTCCTTGCTTTCTTCTTTTAAAGCAGCAAATTTATCAATTAAACAGTTGAAAATAGCTTCTATTTTTTGATTAAACTTTTCAGGTAAAATCTTTTCCAAATTTTGAAAAATAACTTCCCCATTCATCTCATCAGTTTTAAAGTTTTTGTTTGTTTTATGCTCATAACTAATAATCTTAAAAGATTTATTACTAGCTGCTGCTGTTGACGTCACTGCCATGTTCCCACCTTCAGTGACAATGCCAAGTCCCTGATTATTAAGAGCGGGAGGTTTTTAGCGAGTCACCATCACTTCATTCTCCTCACTTATTTTGTCATACATCTTTTTAACAATGCAAGTATGTATACTAATGACACAATTAATTATTTTATAACTAATATACAGTTTTTTATTTATTGTCAAAAAAATAATTAAAACAGTTTTATTTTATTTAATTTGTATAAAAATATCGATTAATAATTCCTCTGTATCATACAATAAATTTGCATCAAATGAACTCTATAATAAAAAATATTTTTTTATCTTTTATTTTAAAAAAATCATAAGACACTTACCACTTCCATTTTATATGTAGCCATTAAAACACTTGTCGATCCTTTTAAAAAAGTTTTTAACCAAGTGGTGCAATTCAAATCTCTTTGTATATATATATATATATATATTCATTTTTAACTCAACTCCCATCTGTCTATATTCATCACCCAGTTCCCTCTCTTACTTTTCAACTTAACTATTGGTAACAAAAACATTCACACTACTTTTATTAAACAAAACACCCCCCTCTTACTATTTGAAAAGGCCTCACGTTAAAAATTGCTGCAATGACCAAGTACTTACTTTTTATTTTGACGGACGCTATATAACTAACTGCAGTGTCTTAAAAATAGTGCGCACAAGCAGTTAAGTAAGTTTGATCAATACAAAATACATAATCTTGTTTTAATATTTTTTTTAAAATATGAATACTGCAGACGACTTTCTTTCAAAAAGTACGGAACATTACCAACAATAAAATACCAGATATCGAAATTATTAACATACCGCCTTTATGCGATATTTGACGAAAACATACTACACAACTTCAAAGATATGTTTCAAACATTCAATTTTATTTCGGGATACTTAAAAGCGTGCTTATTAAAAGAATGTGCTACTTGTTTAAGTTTTAACACTAAATGCACTGCAATTTTAAATCTATTAAAGCATCATTTCAAAATTGACAACAATATTATCAACGATAATACAAACAGTAAGTAATTTTTTTACAAAAAACTAACAAAATTTTAAATTAAAAAAACATTCTTTTTTATTTAGTTTACGTATTAAACATGTCCAAATATATTAACGACAGCACCCATTCCCAACCAACTTCCAATACGACACCAATTCTACTTGTTCGAATCGATTACGCAACAGTTAACGTCGAAACAACCACACCAAGTAAGTAAACTATTTTTAAAAAAATAAAAAATTATTAATAATGAAATATTTTTAAAAAAAAATTTCTTTTTAATGGATTACCCACCACCAAGCAATCCTCACGATATTAACCAGCTTATATCAAATCTCACCAACTACGTCAATTGCCAAAATTCTGTTCAAAAAAACATTTTAAATGCTTACATTAACGAAAAAGAATTAACAGAAAAATTATTCATGGCCGCTAGCAAAGGATATACTTATTCGCAATTTTGGTGCCGCACTTGTCACACATTTTCAGTGTGAAATCAACTCATAACTTCCGTTATGAATGCAAAGAATCATTTATAAATTTGTATCGGATTTAGATGCATGGTAATTTGCCAACCCTGCACATATAACAATGTTGTTGATGGTGTGCATATTGATAAATTAAAAAAAAATACTTATTCGCAATTTTTTAATAGTTGTTGTATATTTTTTTATAATCGCAACCGTCGTGAAAGAAACGATTATTTGCGAGTGTGCAGTAGGTTACGTCCATCCAGATGACGTCTTAATTCATATAAATAAAAAAATCCTAAAAATACAAAAATAAAGACCATTTTATTATTATTACGTTTATATATAGATATATTTTTAACTAACTAAATATATTTCATAACGTCACTTTGTAATATAATACATGCATTATTTTAAATGTTTAAATGTTAAATTTTATTTAAGAATGATTAATCTCTGTTACAAACAAGGTTAATTAAAAATCAATAGCAACACTTTTAAAAAAATTATATAAACATAACTGTCTACACACACCCCCTCTTAAGATATTTTATTATCTTCCTCAATTACTTTTTTCTCTCCCCCTTCTCTCAAACACACATGTGTAAACATGCACAAATTATATTGTCTCAAGGTCAAAAAACTCAAAACACGTGTGCCATTAAAACTGTAACTAATTGGGGCGGAGCCTGATTGGATTAATATCGACAAACACTTAGCAGCTACGTTTATGATACGCATGCGCTACCCATTTAACACACAATAGCTGAGAGCGCATACTTACAGGGTTGCCTCATACAGTGTAACACAAAAAGAAGTTATGACGTCACTATGAGAGTTTAACATGGGGCATTTGTAACAGTAGGCTCCGCCCACTTTTCCACTTAGCCACGCCCACCGCCTAATCCTGTTCTCTGATTGGTCAGATTCAAATTTCGTGCCCAAAAGCTCAACGCTGATTGGCCTGGCTTAGATTGTACCCTAACTACTTATATATATATATATATATACAGTTATAACTAAACACGGTATGCCAATCTACATCGCCAATATCCAAGTTACCATGACTTCAATGGCAATGTATCTTGTTTCATTAAACTGATTAGATAATGCTGTTGCCGAGTAGTATATTGCTCAAAATAGCTTAAACTGGAATGACATGACCAGCTGTGCAAAGTAGCAGTAAAGCAGCTCTACTTTTGTATGATAACAACGTGATTACTAATTCAGTTGATCCACCTATTAGTTAGTTGCTATGAATTATCATCAATGATGTAATTAATTTATAAAGTTTCCACAAATTTAGTTCACCAATTTGTGCTTGAATTACAGCCAGATTTAAATCAAGAAAATCTGGATTTTGCTCAATCAAACTTTTTCATATCAATGTACGACATTCACCCTAGACAAAAGCCAGCACGACGACCGTCGTCAATTAAATTACTGTTGTTTTCATGGCAACAAACCCATTGATCTACAATTTCATAAAATAATTATTGAAACTGCAGCGCAATGCTGAAAATGCCATAAAATCTAATTTGTTACATAAAATTTTAAAACTTTCAAGATAAATTGCAAATATAACAGCCAGACAAAACCCTAAATTCCACATTTTTATTGCAAGGCATTCATAAAACAATACCGTACATTGTATAAAATAATGTTGCTGAGGTTAGGATGGCGTAACCTAAAATAACAAGTTGTTGTTAGCGCCATCTTTCGCAAGTCCGAACATTTTACCAAAAGTTTTAGGAAAAAAAGATAATCGTGTGGTCTTTCAAGACTAATTTCACATTTTTTCCTTCTTAATTTAACACTTTTTTAATGTTTGTAATTAAAATTTAAGTTTAACAATTCAATACAAAGATTTTATTACATTTAAATTATAAAATACAAGCAATTTAGACGTATAAACCATATGACTTGAGATTAGTAAAAACCTTGCTTCCCAAGCTAATTTCAAGGCATAAGAAGGTAGGTTATGACGTCTCCTAGGATTGAACATTACGTATTAAGGGAAAGCAGAGGTGTAGATTGTGACAAAACTTTCAAATTATATAGTAGTAAGATAAGATTTGTACGTTTATAACATTGCTTATTTAATAAATGAAAATCACCAATATGCTTTCATTTCACTTTTCTCATTGGCAAAACATGATATTCAAATTCTTCATACAGTTTTTAGGTAGCAAACAAGCCTCAAATATTAACAATAGAAAGACGGGAAAAACGAAATATCTATAAAGACGAACTGCGGTCAAAATGACATCTCATTGATTTTCTATGGGAAAATTCAAAACACAACATATTTACAACTCAATATTCACATTTAATTGCTTTTTACTTCATTACAGCTAAAGAATTACCTTTTTTATTTGTCTATACACTTACAATGGACTATTTTTTACAAGTTTAGCATCTTTATATATTATTATTTTTGCTATTTTTCATCTTTCATTTGTTTTTTTTATCTCTTAATTTTTTTATATTTTGATTTAGCCTATAAGTTGAATGTTTTGAAGTTCAAATGTAATTTTTCTAAGCTCTTCTGAAAGTTGTAGCAATAAATTCAGAAGAGTTTAGGAAATACTGCACAATTATACTAGCTTACATCTTTGATAATTATAAACTTTTCATTATTACTATGAATTAGTCTCTGGTAATTGTTTTCCCAAATTATTTCAGAACCATAACATAAAGTTGACCATAAAATAAAGTTGACAAAATATTATTTTTTCTTAGTGCTTTTTTAGCATACTACATAGCTGTGACAGCTTCTAATTCTGAAATTGACAAGGCATCTTTTAGCTTGAATTTGTGTACACATTTGTTTACACAAATTCAAGCTCAATTATAAAATAAGCTCTACTAACATCAATTATAAGATAATATCCACTACAAACGTCATCGGTATTTTTTTAATTTGTGTAAGTTGTTAGCCTAAGATGAATTATATTGAATTCACTTTCAATTATATTTTTTATAGTGTTATGTATTTTGTTTATTATAAGTAACTACTAAAAATGTACATGGGCTTCTAGGGGTAATTTCAGGTGTCCAGAATTTGGTGCAAAATAAAAACAATTATTAACTTTTATTTTTTTATTAATATCAAATAAAGCAATTTTTATTATGTTGTTCCTCAATATATTCTTCAACCAGGGCATACCCAAATATACTATTTAATAGTGATGTGGGATGCAGTTAGAGAGCTTCTTTATAAACAATATTTTTTGTAATATATCTGTTGTTGGACTTACTTAAAAAAATTGTAAATTGTTTTGGCTTTTAACTCTTGAAAATGCCACATAAAGCTGCCTATGAGTAAATACAGGTTGTTCAAGATAAACTGCAACTTTGTCCAAAGTTTGGCCTGTGCTTTGTTTATGGACATTGCATATGATGGTCTTACAGGAAATTGCAGTCTCTGTAACTCAAAAGGCAATGAAAAATCACTATTTGTTAATATTATTCGAGGAATAAAAACTTGTCTTCTTGGAAACCTGCCTTTAACAACAGTAGCATGGATAATATTTGGAGTCAATGATTGTACAATCAATTGCGTGCCATTAGTTAAACTTTCACTTGGCTGAAGATTCCGTAATAAAATTATAGGAATTCCAATTTTATGTTTGAGATTATGGGGAGGAATTCCACTAAGATTCAAAGTGTTCAGAAACTTAACAGGATAGAGATATGAATCTTCTGTTTCCGCGATTGAATCACGACTTTTGTAATTGGTGTAGTCTCCTGGCATCTTATCAATTATCATCTGAGTAATGTTGTCAACAATATTATTTTTAGTAGCCAATATAGTCCAAAAATGTAACTCATTTTGTTCAATAATATTGTTTAGAAATGATGGAAATTCATTTATAGTTGAACAGATTGCACAAGGGAGTTCAATGAAGTCTTTGTCATCAGTTGTTGTTCCTTCTCCTATGCCTAAAATGAATTGGTTATAGTCATCATTTCCAATATCTAGTCTTTGATTAATTGTTAATTTTTTAAAATCCATATGTTGCCAAAGATAAGAGTTTTTAACACAATTTTGAACAATATGATATCTAGAGCCCTTGGGTATTACAGATAATATCTGTCGAAAATCTCCACCAAACACTATGATTTTTCCACCAAATACTTTGTTTGGTTCATTCATTAGGTCATGTAATGTTCTATCAATTGATTCCAAAGCATGTTTGTGTAGCATTGGCAATTCATCAAAAACAATTAATGCTGAATCAATTAATACTTTAGCTTTAGATGATTGTTTGGTGATGTTGCAAAGTGAGTTTTCTTTTACAGAAATTGGAATAGAAAACTTTGAATGTGCAGTCAACCCTTTGCTAAGCAATATTGATGCTATACCTGAAAATGCAACTCCAATTGCATTTTTTCCTGATGATCTTACAGTGGCCAATAATGTATTATATAAAAATGTTTTTCCTGTTCCGCCAGGTCCATCAACAAAATAGATTTTAGCCTCTTTGTTATTTATAGAATGCATAACTTCATTATAAATGGCAAGTTGATCAATGTTAAGTTTTGGAATGTTATTTGCAACTTCAGTGCTATACAAAGCCATTTCTTGAATAGTTGGTCTAACTTCAAATAACAAAACTGATTGAATTGTATCATGCAGTGTAGGCAGACATTGTCTATATTGATGTAATTTTTCTTGTGTTACAAAGATATGGATTGTTTCCAAAGACATTGTAGAATTTAACTCTTTAATCATATCTTCAATAGCTTTTAATGCTTTAACATTTGAAAGTCTTTCAACATCTTGTGGAGATGTATACACATTAGTTAAATCATATACAAAATCTTCAATCATTTGCAATCTGAAATGGTTCCAAAGTGCTTGCACATTAATAGGATTACAATAAACAATAATAAAGGCAAACACTCTCTAAGTTGATGTGGCAATTTATGAATGGAAGCATCATTTAAAGTTTCTATCCAAATTGAGTCATCTTCTAAGTATCCCAGACTTTTCGCTGTTTCTTTAAATGTATTATAAGTGGTATCATTAACAGTTCTTAGATCTTGAAATGATGTAACGCCAGAACGTTGAGTTAATAATAGTCTTAAGTAGAAATGTTCTTCATCACGTATGGAGAGATTGTGCATTCTACCAATTGCATAAGTATTGGTTAAACATTTTGTCCATTTTTAGAACTGTTGTTCCAAGTAAAATATTTAGGAAAATCAATATAGAGAATATCTCTACTGTCAGCATGTAAGCGATTGTATTAAAAAAAAGCTTTTAGTTTTGTAATACTTCTAGGGATTATGGGATGTTCTGGATTGAAGGTTACAATTTGCTGATTTTCCAAATGAATGTCTAAAGGAACTACTGTAGGATTAAGTTCAATTAAAGGAAATTCTGATAATCTCCAGTGGGACTCATGACTTGTAAGTGTTCAGGTTTCCAAATAGAGTTTAATCTCATTGTTATCAATTTCAAGTAAAGATTTGTCATATCCTTTATGAATGTATTTGACAACATATTTTATTGCCTGAATTGACATACAGATCTTAACATTTATGTGTGCATCATATTTTCTTGATAAACATTTGTTGTAAGGTACTACCCATCTATTATCAATTATTATACCATTG
>JAAFCF010006380.1:20052-33814 GCA_013389785.1 Helicorthomorpha holstii | reverse complement strand
TTTTACTAATAATTAAAGTTCCAGCCATTTTAGAAACTTCATGGTGATGTTGCACCACCCACTTTTCATTCTTCAGTTGCTGACTATTTCATTGCTAAAAGCAATGAATGTGAAGTCAAAGTAGATGCACTGTGTTAACCAACTTCTGTATAATATCAGCCATTTTAAAAAGGAGTCAGCTCCACTTTTGCAAATTTTACAGAAAAAACAAAAAACATAAAAGTTTTAATTTTGAAAATAAAATATTGGTAATTTTTTTGAAAGTAAAGTTATTAGTGATGAAATTAATTATAGCACTATTAGCCATGAGAAAAATAATAAGAAATTATGAAAAATGATTTTTTTTAAATGAATATGTTCAAAACCACTCCACCAATTAGTAGTAGTTCTTGTCAACAGTAATGGTTAAGTTGAAAATAAAGAAATGTTTGAAATTAGCATGCGCATAGTGGTGCTTGTGGCGCAACTATTCCATAAATCATTTTGAAAAAAGGGTTATCTCAAAATATATGACCCTTTTTCTGGCTCTATGAAATTTTGTTTTACCTCACATGGTGCTTAAAACATCCCATTAGTGTATAGAATAGATGCATCCAAGACATATGTCTATGCCTATGTGCATAACTCATTTGGTGAAAAAAGTGGAACTCACACCTTTTCAAAATGACCCATACATATATACACTAAAACGTTTCCTACCACTTCACTCCCCCACCTCATTGCAACCAGCCAGTCAATCAGTGCAGAAGAGCTTTACCACTATTTGAAAAGTTATTAAAAGGAACTACTTGGAATGAAATTATATTTATAAGCATTTATAACTCCTCCTTTTTGGTAAATTTGAATATAAAAAGTAATATTATGAGGTGTTACCCATCAGAAACAATAATGTAGGGCGTATCGTGCCCACAAAAAAACAAAGTTTATGAAAAAAACAGTAAAAGCTGAGTCATATAAAAATTGAGTGAATGGTATGTGAAGGCTACATGTATTGCATTACAAGGTTGATTTCTTGTAAAAGTTGAAATGAAAAGTGTATAAAATGATGTTACTACAGCCGTTTAACATAGATAAGTGTGGGAAATTGGCTTCTTCAAATAATTGAAGCTCCACTCCATAAACTTCATTCAAGACCTAACAGTTTGTTTATTTTTAATAAGAGTTTTAGCACCTTTTCTGATAAAAGTTATTGAAATGATGCACTTTGCAAGAAAATAATCTATAATCATTTATAACACCTCCCCTTTGTTAAGACTTGAATTTGAAAAGTAGCCTTTTGGAGTGTAACCCTTGACAAAAAGAACAATTTAGGGCATAAACCATTCTCATAAAAACATGTTAAGGTGTGGCCACAAAATTGTTTAATAGGGGCATGGCTAAACAAAATAATTGTAAATAGAGATTTAGTCACAAAAATAATTTAAAAGAAAGAACATGGCCTGTACAATTTCATATAAAAAAGCATTTCAAAGCCAAGACATACATTACATGGAAAATATACAGAAATGTTCACGGCCAAAGTAAAAAAATGTAAGCCATGGCAATGTGCTTATTTGATTTTGTTAAGAAGGAGAGCTGCAACCACTCCGTAGGAAAGACATTATCCAAATGTAACATTTATTATTAAAATATATTTGTACTTTGTAACTCCTTCCCTAATCAAAACTTCAAATCAAAAAAGACACTTTGGGGTGGTAACCAAGGCCAAGAAATACCCTTTTATGAGCATGGCAGAAAGAACGGAGCGTGGCTTAAAAGAAGTGGGCGTGTTTATGTTAATTAAGTTAGAAAAAAGAGCTTGAAAGAGGTATAAAATTTCATTATACAGTGTCAAATATGCTGGGAAATGTCGCCAAATTATGCCGTTTTCAAGAGTTTAGGCATCAAATTACATAACATAAGCATCACAAATTGGTGTTTAGGGGGTGGAAGAAGTGACTAATTGTCAAGGTCACAGTGACAAAGTGTGTAAAATGATGAATGCAGGGGGGGTGGTGTGACGTCACTATGGGACTTTAACATGGGGAAGTGTGTCAATTATGCTCCGCCCATGTGTCCCTAAGCCCCGCCCCTTTTGGAAATACTGCTCTGTGATTGGTGGAAATAAAAAAAAGAGGAGGCACGGAGCTCTGTGATTGGTTCGATTTAGAGTGTAATATAACTACTTACATCTACTAAAATTTCTGCACTGTCGTAATTACCAGTAGGAATTTTTCAATGTTGCAGTTTAATATAAATGCGACAGTAATGGTAGGTTTGTTCTTCTAAATATATTTCAATAAATTTCACCTTAAGATGAACATCTTTTTTCCATGTATTATCTTCGTTGAAATAATAAATTATATCTGAAAATGATGTAGGTTTTTTATCTGGCGTCACAAACATAATAGGAACGTTGGAAACTTGCAGTGAAAAACCGTAGTTCATATAGTAACTATCGGAAGTGATATTTTCCCAACGATGAGGAAATATAATGTCCACTAATCCAACTTCCCTTTTTGTAGAACCCAATTTAATACTATCGGCTAACTGTATAGTAAAAGAACCTGCTTTATTGCGAGGATAATAAGCCACAGATGCGTTAGAAGTTAAAGTTATATAAAAACCATTTTGGCTAGTATCTTCTTTTAAAGCCATTGTTGTTGTTATTATTACAATATCACCTATGCTTGACAATTTCACCTATGCTTGACAATTAAGACAATGATTGTAGTGACAAGCATGTGTGTGATTATTCATTAATGAATATTTTTACCCTTACCAATTTCTTTTTATATATTTTTTATATCCTTTTCAGTCACCCAACTATTCATTTTACTTGGATAACCCCACCATTTAACCAGATATTTCATTTGTTTACCCATATTTTTGCTACTCAATATTTTTTCAATTTTAAAATATGTTTCAACAGTAGGTTTTGCTACTTTTTGTAATTCAGCCTCGTAATATATCCCCTGAATAGGTTCTCCTTGACTGTCAATTACTCTCTACACCGGATAGGGATGCCTCAAAAGAACACGATGAATGGTAAATATCTCTTCTGACCAATTAGGAATATCAGCTTCTTTATCAAATATGTTTTTCCAAATGGAAAGACGCATGCTATCACCCACTTTATAGGCAGGTTTTTTAGTCTTTTCTTTATAATAATTTGGACCATACAATTTCTCGTATACTTGGGCTTCATTTTGTGATCCTACATTCATTGGTGCTAAACCTGTTACCCGTGATGGAGTGCTATTATAACCTTTTACTACGCTTTGTAAATCTTCCAAATAACGATAGGTACTTTTTTCCTAGCTAACATTTGAAGTTTCATTCTTATAGTACGATTAAACCGTTCCACTACAGCAGCTTTTTTGTCACTTACTGACATATAAAAATTTACTTGATCATCATTCATTAATTTGCGTACATAGGCATTTTCAAACTCTTTGCCATTATTGGTGTGAAAATTAGCCGGAGCATTATTATTGTCTTGAAAAATATCATGTATATTTTTGCTTACTTCCGCCGCACTTTTAGTTAGCAAAGAACCTACCCAGGCATACTTGCTAAAAACGTCGATAACTGTTAAAAGATATCGAAATTTATTGTTGTATGACGAATAAGCTTGCATATCCAAAATGTCAGCCTGCCATAAATTATCAATGCCCAGCGAGTGGGTTTTACTACGAGGAAATTTATGTTTTACTTGTCTTAACAAGCTATAAGGATATTGTTTAGCTTCCCAGCGTTGAAACTGCGGTGTATTTGTTTGACCTATATATTTTCTAAACCTCTGAATTGATCCGAAACTATAAGGTTTACTGCTATCATAATATTGCAAATTCTACTTTTTTTCCTGTTTACGACTATTCAATATACTTTTTTTCTTATAAGGTGCCATTATCCATACATATTTTTAATATCCAAAAGGCCAAACTTTTAAATGATTATCAACATAGGCCTTATCAAACACAATCTGATATGTTTTATAACAAACTTGACTTACCGGTATATTTACATCTTTTAATATTACATTGCTGCACTTTTATTTTGTTTATAGAGGGATTCTCGTCAACATTATTATCACCAGTAAGCGAAGATGATGAGGGTGATGATATTATTTTTTGACATACCATACTTTTAATTACCCCTTAATTAATAATTGTATTAGTACTAAAATTCATGTTTATGTTTTTCACTTTCCATGTTTCCTCTCCGTTACTCAATTTATAACCATAATTGTTTGGTCCTCCACACACAAATTCAGTCATATAAACCTCCTCTTTTTCTTGTGCATATTTACTACCAATTTTGTCTGTAAATTGACCCAAATTTTCACCAATCATACCCTTTAAAGGATTTTGCATCCCCACCGGTACAACATTTAACAACTATCGGTATCCATGTACAATGAATTTTCACCCATCACATCCAGCAATGTTTGCAATCTTAATCTAGCACAGGTTGTAGTATATGCCGCAATAACCAAATTTGTTTTACCCGACACTCCCAACACTTCTACTAACGGCTTATAGGTAACCAGCATCTTATTTTTGTTCACTATCTTTGCATCACTCACCACTTTGTCATTACTGTTTAAAAGATCCACTAATT
The DNA here is from genome assembly GCA_013389785.1 of Helicorthomorpha holstii. NCBI lineage: Eukaryota > Metazoa > Arthropoda > Diplopoda > Polydesmida > Paradoxosomatidae > Helicorthomorpha > Helicorthomorpha holstii. Next base: position 29,212 of record JAAFCF010006380.1, on the reverse strand, counting down.
TCCTATAAGTGCTTATCACCTTGGTAATCGGTAAATCTTCTTGCTGAGCAAATTTTCCCCACAATGAGTTTAAACAAACTTTTGCTATAGCCCTCTTACCCACATTTTTTTCTACATTTTCTAGTAATATACCTTCTACCTGCTGATAATTAGTAATGTATTTCAACTTATCTTCATCGTTATGCAACCAAGAGGGCCAACCTGAAGACTCTTGTTTAATTTTCAGCAAAGCATTAACATAACCAGCAAACAAACCCTTTATTCACTTTTCATAGTGCCAAATTTCATACATTTTAATTACCTTATATCCGCATTAAACTGCCTGATGTACTTCTATGGTAGTCCATGTGCCACTTATAGCTCTAGAAAATAAAGAATGCGTACATGAACTGCACAGAGGAAACCTTAGCTTATTTTTACATCTGTAAGGTAGCACAGGATGATACAACTTACGAGGTGGAACTACCAAACACTTTACCATACCAAAATCTTTGCCACCCCCTTCGTAAACAGCTGGATGCAAAATGTTTGGATGTCCTACTGGCATAACATCATACTTATTAACAGTTGGGTATAAGCTAACGTAATCTACATACATTATTCTCTCTCCCTTTATTGTTTTATAATATAAACGAGTAAGAGATGTGCATTTCCCATAACATCCACTTCTTGGAATCAAAAGTCCCCTTGTTGTACAGTAGTTATTCAAAAAAGACTGCTGCATATCCAAATTAATTTTAATTTCCAACTTGCATTCCCATTTTACTACCACATCTTTAATAATATTGGAATGTTTACTTTTAAATTTTTCTAAACGTGCAATTGTTCTGTTGAATAACTGTTGCATTGTGCAATTATTCACCCGATTAAAAGTGTCAGGTTTATAACAACGAGGACAACCATGAAAATAGCAACCCATAAATTCATACACTACAGCATTATCCTTATTCCACCCATCCACATACATTCTACCAAAACATTTCTCCCCTCCATTTAAAGCACATCAATTTGTTTTGATTGACTTAGCCATTTTAACCATTTAATGGCCTTTTCTCTGTATCATTTTGTAGCTGAACAATAGTAACCTGTCGAGGGGAGAATTATACCAATACTACTGTATTTAAAGGCATATAATGAGCCAAAAAATCTTTTTGACAATAAGATGGCGGAGTCACAGCATGCAAAAAGGAATCCATTTTAAACATTTCGCTAGTCATACGCCTAAATTCATTACAAGCCTGACGCAAAATCATCACATCTAATTGGCAAATTTATTTGAGTTCCTTTTTAAAACTGAAAATATTATTCATCTCTTGCTTATGCCATTCAATTAACAGCTGATACTCTTGCGCCGTCTTTTTCATGTGAGGCTCACAAAAATTCAACGTTGGCCATTTTTCCACATAATTTTGATATTCAACTCGATTGAATAAATGAGGAAAATAACCTTTTTTAAGCTCCTTCAAATTAAAAGTTTTAGGTAGAGCAGCCAGTGGCACAGGTAAAAAATTATGCGAATCAATAAAATGATTGTTGTCTAATTTCATGCTAATTATCTTTTGACCATTCCAAATAATGTCGGGATTTTTTCCATTTTTAAACGGCCATTGTAGCACCAAATGATGATCATAACCCTTTCCATAGTGACTAACAAATATATGTTTATTTAAATCTGTGGTCAGATAGCCAAATATCTACCGACAAAAATGATCATTTGTATCCTGGCCTGCCTCAAATATCTTTTCCTCTAGATTATTTTCAGACTGTACAATCACCAAATTTGATTAATGCAAATTATCCTCCTGTCTCACTAAACACTCGTAATCAAAGTACCACACACAAGCGGTGAATGGTTTGGGTCTATCTTTTCTTAAATGATCATATTTCTGTATATAACACAAATGCTCAAAAAGCCACATTTTTTTACAATATTGACACTTTCTAGTAAAACACGTGTGACGGGCATATTTTTCTTTCAGCTGGTAACAAACTTTCCAATATTTCACTGCTTGACATGTTCCATTGTTTAAATGCTGCTCAAAACATGTTGGCCCATAAGAATATCTAATACAAGACTGACATTTTACTAAAGAAGTGTGCAATATAGCTTTAAAATCTTTACACTGCAAACTCTTACAGGCTAAACAACGTCTGGTGCAACGATGATTTCCACTCACTCCCTTTAGACATAGAATGCAAAAATCTCGCTCACCGTACAGCAAAGCTATATTAACAATGCAATCGTAGTGATCATTATCCAACAGTAACCATATTCTAAATTTCACTTTTGTCTGTCTTTCCTAATCCTGGAGTCGATGGTGGTAAAAATCACCCTAAAATTTTGGTTCAATTCCACCACGTATATACGAGGGTTATTCAAAAACTAAGGTCCGTTTTATTATAAAAATTAAATTACGCACAAAAATACAGTTTGGTTAACAGCATTAGATAGATTGACGTCTCCTGAACATTTAAATATAAAATACATGCTAATCGACGCATTTTTGGTGACACAGGACTATTTTCCGTGACCCTCTGCACAGAATTTTGCCTCCGAGGAAGTTAAACATCAAATAATTGTCATTTTTTAACAGTTTTAAATGGTTAATGTCAATTTTGATGTGTGGCAACATTAACTTTTGTACATAGTCACCATTCTGGGTAACACATTTTTGATAACGTTTAACCAATTTCCGCAACCCCTCTACATAGACGTTTGGTGGCTGGGATTGGAACCTCGAGACAACAGCAGTCTCGAATACTGTACACATACGCATGCCAGCTGCATTAGAACAACACATGAATTTTGTTTGTTGTTTTAATCAACAGATGGCGCTTTACTTTCCTAGAGGCAAAATGCTGTGCAGAGGGTCACGGAAAATGGTCCTGTGTCACTAAAAATTTGTCGATTTGCATGTATTTTATATGAAAATGTTCAGGAGACTTCAATCTATCTAATGCTGTTAACGAAAATGTTTTCTTGTGCGTAATGTAATTTTTATAATAAAACGGACCTTAGTTTTTGAATAACCCTCGTATTTGATATTCTTCTGCCAAATAATCAGCAAAACGTTGAACTTCCTTCAATTTGCATGACTCAAACACATTTACACCTGCTTGATGACAATTTTTGAGCCTGCATAGTTTGATGATTAATATCATATTTAACTTTTCTAAATTCTCCATATTGTATTCGACGCTCTTCACCTTTAGATTGGCGATAGTGCACGTTCTCAATACCCACCACTATAGCTCTAGCGCAACACATAACATCTTTATTTTTAATAAAAACAATATCGTTACTGCGCTTTTTATTTCAAATCCAATCACGCACATTATTCACATATCTTTTTTGTAGAATATTTCTAATTCCTCTTCGTCTAGATCCACCACGCGGCGGCATACGCGTCTTCCTAAGCAATAAGCGAATATTTCCAGACATCAAATTAAAATTTTCATTGGAATTCTGAACATTAATTATGGTATCTAACAATAATTTTCCGGTTAAATGTTCACGATTGATAAAAGCAATATTAACAGGATTTTTCAGTTCTGCACTTTGTAAACAGAAACTCATGCGTATATCATCATTCAAATGTTTATTGTCGTTATCCACTATATCTTCTTTTAAATTGGCAAATTTATCAATTAAACGATCAAAAATGTTTTCAATTTTATATTTGAACTTTTCTACCAAAATATTTTCCAAAATTTTAAATATGACCTCACCTCCCATTTCATCAGTCTTAAAATTTTTATTTTTTTTAAGTTGATAATTTACAATATCAAAATATTTATCAGTTAATGCCACCTTCTCATCACTTACCTCCTCATTCTGCTTATTAACAGATGATTTAAATGCCATATTCTGTCGCCTAATTTAACATACACAGTATGTTCTATATGTGTTTACTAGCTATCAGACACTCACAATAACCAAAACAATTCATTTTTAATGATTTTTAAAATCATCTTATTTAATTAGTCATCATTTTCCAATTTAAATACTTTACATTCCATAATACAATCGCTACCATTGCTATAATGATTTAATGTTCGCGATACAACCTGAACATTTATTCCTGCAATAGGCGAATTTTGGGGAATTACATTCAATGGCCTTTGCAAAACTAAATAAGGCTTTCCTTCCAAACATTCGCCAAAAGGTGTAAATTTTTGCAAAGGTTGCATAGGGGTAGGAAGAAGCAAACCACTTGCCATTGGAGGAGGAGAAGGAGATGAATTAGGTAAATCATTACAACTGCTAATAGACGCTTGATTTTGTGACGCAACAAGCAGCTGTTGTTGGCTTTCCAAAGTTTTTTTAGTAAAATCCTGCAAGCAGCACATAAAAAAACACAAAATCTTTATTTTTTATTAAATTATCACCCATTCCCAATACATTGACTGACCATATTTTTATCTTCACTTGCACATTCAGCGCCTACTATACCAGTTGTATTATTTAAATGTTAAATTACTAAAAAAAATTTTGCTTATATATTTTAAAAAATTAATATATATCTAAACACGTCTTACATTCGTCACAAGCTAACAGCAAATACTCTAAATCAACATCTGATGTATCTATACCTCCCTCCAACACACTTAAATCATTACAGCAAGATGGTAACTCAGTGATCTGCGCCGTCTATATTAATTTTTTCATAAGAATTATAATACACACGCATGGCGGTAAAATTAAAAAATTTATACATTTACATATCAAAAAATCTGGAAAAGCACACACATCATTTGATCAATAAATATTTTCCAGGTTAAAATCATCCGCATCAATTAAATCATACTCATAAAAAGAAGCCTACATATTTTTTTTAATTATAATTTATTTTTTTTAAAAAAAACCTTACCCTATCCATCATAAATTAACAAAATGCTTTAAACCAAGATGTAAAAATGTAAACATTAAAAAAATCCATTTAACTTACTCTTATATATACACCGTATAGGCATTCCACACACAAACACCACCCATCCCCTCAACAACTTCAATATTTTTCTTACAAGAAATCTCTCCCCAATTGTTTCCCCTTTTGAAACTAATATTGCAAACTGTAAATGTACAACTGTCTTATTTCTCACTTACACTTTAATTATCTAGCATTTAACAAGTAACTCTAAAAGTGTGTAACAAAAAATTAACTTCGTATATTTTTTTTACTTCAAAAAATGAATACAACAACTGAATTTTCTTTATAAGGTGTGGAATGCGCAACAGCCTCCCATTGTCCGGATATAACCTTTATAAATCTACTGCTACTACATAAATGCAACAAAAAATCTTTCAATCATTTTAGTGAGTTAATCAATCTTTATAACTATGTCTGGATACCTACAAGCTTGCCTGCTAAAAGATTTTGCCATATGTGTAAACTACCGCAATAAATGTGTATCCACTTTAAAAGTCTTAAACCATCACTTCAAAATTAATAAATCACTTATCGAGAATGAAAGCATACATAAGTGTATAATATATTTTTAATAATAATAATACATTAAAAAAACATGAACATGGTGAACTTGTTTGGTTGTTAAATGAGATTATTTTTTGGGTATGGGTGAATAAGTGCCTAATAATGAAGATTTACGCTTAGATTTACTATCCACCAGACAATCAACTATAAAATTCGATTATTCAACTGTAGATGTAGGAAGTACTTTACCTGGTAAATTTATATAAATTATATTAAAACAAAAAAATTAAAATTTATTTATTTATAAATAGCTTTCGATCCACCAACCACCCAAGAAGACATTAATAAACTAGCAGAAAATTTAAAAAAATATGGTAGCCAACAAAGTTATAGCAAACAGGAAACACTATCCAGATACGTCAATCGCCAAGAGATGAAAGAAAGACTAAAAAAAGCTGCCTCCAAAGGCTATACATACCCGCAATTTTATAGTAGCTGCTGTTTTAATTTTTATAATCACCTTCGTCGTGATCGATTAAAAAATATGAGCAGCTACGTAAACAAACCACCAAATAACAAATAAATAAATTAACTGAAAAATAAAAAAATGTGTGGGCTTTTTATAACCCAGACAAAAAATTAATTGTAACTCCTCCCCCTCACCTTGGACTTCAACTCTTAAAAGTGACTTTTGAGTAATTCAACCAGCAGTAGAAGGCGTGAATTTGGCATATGTCTTAAAAAGTGGGTGTGGTTGGGCATGTTTATGTTAATTAAGTGGATAAAAAGAGCTTGACAGAGATATAAAATTTCATTACACAGTGAAAAATATGCTGGAAGACGTCGCCAAATTACGCATTTTTTAAGAAAAAATCACTGTTTAGGCATCAAATTACATGAAATAAGCATCAAATTACATGAAATAAGCATCAAATTACATAAAATAAGCATCAAATTACATGAAAAAAGCATCAAATTACATGAAATAAGCATCAAATGACATGAAATAAGCATCAAATTACATGAAATAAGCATCAAATTACATAACATAGGCGTCAAATTACTGGTTTAATGGTTACAAAAGTGAGTAATTGTCAAGGTCACAGTGACAAAATGTGTAAAATGTTCAAGGTCACAGTGACAAAGTGTGTACAATGCAGGAGGGTGGTGTGACGTCACTATTGGACTTTAACATGGGTAAGTGTGTCAAATAGGCTCCACCCTTGTGTCCCTAAGCCCCGCCAATTTAGAAAATACTGCTCTGTAATTGGTTGAAATGAAAAAAAGAGCAGGAATGGAGCTCTGTGATTGGTTCGACTTAGATTGTATCATAACTACTGACATTTCCTTAAATAGCACCTTCTTTTACTGCCAACACAATTCTGTTTATTTCATTCAAGTACGGCAATTATGTACTAACGAGAATCACAATTTTCTTTTTACTTGGTGAATAAGAAACAGCATTAAAATTTGTACATTATAATTATTTCCTTTTATATATAAATAAGAAAAATGTCATAAAAGCAATAAGAAAGAAATGTTTTCCATATACGTTTGCGGTTGAATATACTACATTTGACTCCTGGTGTTCAAAAGTACAAGTTTCCATGAATCGTCATATGTAATTTGAAATTCAAACAATGTAATGGTGTTTTACAATCACATGTTAGAGATATGCAAAAAATAACAATTTATTAATTTTTTGTTGTTGTTATAGGATGATCATATGATAGTCACGTTCACATCAATTGCATGACATCATAGACTCTATTCAGCTGGTAATATTTAACACTTTGCATGTCATTATGCACTGTATTATATTAAAGAGTTTTCTAAATATAAACACTAGTTTTCAATAAGCTAATAAAAATAACGGGGATAACTTTCAATGATGATGTGTCATTTCTTGTAAGAACAGCCAATACAAAAATGAGACTATAATAGATGTGTTTTAAAAACTATTTTGCAAACCTGTTATGAAGACCATTGAAGAACCAATTATAAAAGTTATCCTTTAAATATGGCTTGTTTTCAAAAACAGTAAAATTACTGTTACAACCAAAGCAATGAAGTCGTGTTCCCGAATTGTAATTGACTTATATACACGTTTTGCAATAGAGTGACAAAAGGACTGACCAGTTTCCTGGCCTCCTATTTGAATTTTTTGGTGTGGGCTTTTTGTAGAGTTTAATTGTGGTTTTAATTTGGAAGCGTGGTTAAAATAGTTAAATGAATATTAAACTCTTACAAAGACAATAAACTGTAATGCTGACTGGCGATGTAGTTTGCGACGATTACAGACGGTGATTTTAACATCAGCTGCTTGCATGCTAACATGATTGTTAACGGTCAGACGAGAGTAAGAGAACTAATTAATTCAAAGTGGTTACGACGATTAATAACCTCTGATTGATGACGCAATCAATCAGGTGGTCTATGGCAATCAATATTAAACAATATACAGTTAATTATGCAATGTTATGCAATGCGCACAATACAGTATTCTAACAAATTCCTGCCTTTTAAATCTTGTGCGCATTTAAAAATAATTTACAACAAATCTTAATATGCAAAAACTTAATTAACGCTTTCGTGAATATGTCAGCTAGATTATTCTCGGAATTAACAAAAATTAAATTAATCACTTTGCGCTCAATCAGCTCGCGAATATAGTGAGATCGTAACTCGATGTGTTTACTGCGCTTATTCTCGATCCGGTTTTCTGCAAAATGGATTGCACTCTGGTTATCACACTTTAGAGTTACCATATCGAAATTTGTGGTTGGTAAAAGTTCTTGGCACAGGTTCTGCATCCACACAATCTCTTTCGCTGCTTCAGACATGGCCAGGTATTCCGCTTACATGGTAGATAACGCGATCCAATTTTGTGGCGTACATTAAAACAACATTGTAACTTCACCAAAGAAAGCGATTATACCTGTTGTTGAATGCCTATCAGCAAAGTTTGAGGCCCAATCAACGTCGGAATAGAAGTTTAATGTCCGGTTCGTCGCCGACAGGTTCAGTCTCAGGTATTTAGTTCCGTTCAGGTAGCGAAGAACTCTCTTAACTTAAATCTAATGTTCTTGGCTGGGATTTCTACTGAACTGGGCAAGTTTTGTAATCGAAAATGTCCAGTCGTGTATGAGTTGCAAGTTGGCTTAGGCACCCAATGACTTGTCGATACAAGGTCTGGAGAGTACTGGAACTCAGGTTCTCGTTCTTTGGCAGGTGTTTATTACTCTCCATGGGCGTTTGGATTTTCTTACAGCCTACCATTGCAAAACGTTTGAGTACCTGCTCAATGTATGCGGTCTGCGATATGGAGATAGAATCCTCGTTGTTATTGTTAGCTCTATTTGCATTTAAGCGTTAAATTTACGCGCCCAGGTTTGCCGCTTTTAACCTGGTTTAATGTTTATATAATTGTTGTAAATGCGCAAAGGGTTTGCCGCTAGTAACCCTGTTTCACGCATGAAACACTCGCTCTGATCGGCTGTGCGTCTTGCCACCCAGCGTTTGTTAGCGTCGCTAATGGGTGAAGTAATTTGACTTTGTTTATTTCGTCTTTTAAAGTACCTATGTAAACCTGTGTATAGACGTGAGAGTTGCCTAGCTTACAGTGAATACAATCCCTTGTTAACTTATGTTGTCATTGCGATCTTTCCCTATTAGCAAGGGCTATGATGTCTGTAAAAGTTAAGTTTCTCCCCAATAGATGCGTG
>JAAFCF010006380.1:0-19952 GCA_013389785.1 Helicorthomorpha holstii | reverse complement strand
TCATCAAAAAATATATTTGGATAACAACTTTTTTTATTTTTCAAAAAACTGTGCATTTTAGTACCACTGCTATTTTTATGCACAAGACTGTATGCATCATTGTTGTACTTGTAAACACAGTTACATGCAGCTAGATGTGTTAGGTGCAAACTGGTGAGTGTTTGGTGTAGACACTCATACCAATTTTTGCCACTTTGCTTCAAACCATAAATCGGTCTCAGGAGTTTAACTATGGATGTATTTCGGTCCACTCTGCATCCGGTTGGCACTTTCATATAAATTTCCTCTTTTAGATGTCCATAGAGGTAAGTGCATGTTATATCAATGTGTTGCACTTTCCATTTTAGTAGAAATGCAATTGCAAATAACAGTCTCAATATAACGAAGTTGATCACCAGTGCGTATTTGTGGAAATAGTTTTTTTCATGTTTCTGAGAAAACCCCTGGGCTACAAGTCAAGCACGATGACAAGTTATTTCACCGTTTTCGTTAGTTTTTCGTTTAAAGACCCATCAACAACCAACGGGTTTGATGTCATCTGGAATTTCCTTTGGAATTATCCAGTTCTCACAGTCGTTCAAAGTGTCGAGCTCGTGGTTAATGGCTTTTGTCCATTCCTCTGATTCGGTAGAATTCAAGGTGTCTTCGATGGTGATCGGCTCTCCCAAGTCGGTATGTAGTAATTCTACAATCTCGCATTCTTCTTCTTCATCAACTTTAGGAGGCTCTGCAGTGTCTTGTGTCTCCTTAGGCTTTCCTTTACAGCCATAAGGATTTGGAACTAGCTTAATCTTGCATGGTCTGCCACATTTTGGTATGTCCACAGGATTTTCAGGTTGTTGTACTGCTGATGTTTCTGTGGTGGGCGAGGTTGTTGTATCATGCAAAGTATCCAGCATGGATTGTCCAATTCCGCTATCAGGCTCTAACTCATCCGCGCTATCGGTGTTGTCCAGCGTTACAATGTTCTGTGTTGTTGTGTTAGGAACGTAACCTCGTAGAGACTCGGTGAAGGTTACGTGTTAGGAAAAAATGATCCTTTTGCTTGTGAAACTCCACAATCGATATCCTCTGGTTCTACCTGATGCATATCCTAGTAGCATGCATCGCTCAGCTCGATTTTCAAGTTTGCTGTGACGCTTCTTCTTCAAAATATGCACATAAGCAGTGCATCCAAACGTTTTAAGGTGTTTGACGCTTGGTTTTGTGGAAGTCCACAATTCCTCAGGAACTTAGTCGTCTAGAGCTTTGCAGTAAGATTGGTTTAGGATGTATACAGCTGCGTGTGCGGCTTCTCCCCAAAAGTGTTTTGGCACGTTCATAGCGTTCAAAAATGTTCTGACAATGTCCAAAATTTTCCGGTTAAGGCACTCAGCTGCTTCATTCATTTGAGGAGTAAAAGCATTGCTGCATTGATGGTTAATCCCCAAGTCCGCAAAGAATTTTCCTAGTTCTTGATTGCAGTATTCGAGACCGTTGTTGGTTTGAATATTCTGGAGTTTTCGGTTGGCTTGTCGCTCTGCCATCGCTAAGAATCTCTTCACGTAATCGGTGACTTCACTCTTCAATTTCAATAAATAAATGAATGTTTTTCTGGTGTAGTCATCGAGAAATGTCAAAATATATCGATGTCCACTGTGGTCTGTCACTTGTAATGGACCACACAAATCGGAGTGTACAAGTTGTAGTGGAAACTTTGATCGTGTCGTTGTCGTTGTTGACGCTTTACACGGTTGCTTGGTACTTTTTCCAAGTTTGAAGCTTTGACAATATATTTTATCGTGAAGCTTAGCATTCTCCATGCCTCAAACAAGTTGTTTCTCAGCTGTCCATTTCACGTATTGGCTGTTGACGTGAAAAAATCGTTGGTGCCACAAGATGTTCAGTGGAATGATGGTTGGCTTCTCAGCTTCCATCAGCTCAGGCTTCAACGGTGTACTGTCAAGGATGTATAGACCGTTTACTCGATTAACTATTGCGAAGAGTTGGTTCTTCTTGTTGAAGATGCGGCATTGTCCGTTTGAGAATTTAACTTTATTTCCCATCCTCTCAATCGTAGAAACGGATAATAAGTTGCGCTTCAAATTCGGAATGTAGAGAACGTTGTTTAGCTCAATGTCGGTGGTAACTGATTGTTTACTTTTGGTGCATGTGGTCATAATGTTAATGGTGCCTTTACTCGCGATTTTTAATCTGCTGTTGGCATCTGCAGTCAAAACATCATCATTTTTCACGCTGGTAAGGTTCTCAAACCATGGTTTAACGTAGCTAACATGATTCGTGCGGCCACTATCCAGGATCCAATGTTCATCAGTTCCCGCTTCGGTGTTTAGAAGAAGTGTTTCTCGATAACGGCTACTTTGGTCATTGGGTTGTTGCCGCTTTCTGCTTCTGCAGTTTCTTGCCATATGTCTAGGCTTTCCGCAATTGTAGCATCTAAAGTCAAATTTAGTTGACTTGGCTCGCTGGGTGGACTTAGGCGGTTGCGATTTCCTTTGCGATGTAAACAGTTCTTCTGGCAATGGTTCAGAAGTGGTCTCAGCTTCAGCTTGTCTTAGCTCATGACGTTCGAATTCAACAGTAAGACGTTCGACCATGTTGGTTGATGTAAGGCGTATGTCATCAAGTCCAATGAATTGCGATTTAACGTAGTCATACGAATCTGGTAAACCGTTCAGCATCGAGAAGGCTATCTCTTTATCGGGTATCGGAGAACCAGCCGCTTTCAGTTGGTCAGCGCATACTGTAATTTGGTTCAAGTAGTCAGTCATTGTCTCGTTATCTTTTAATTTAATACAAGGAAACAGCTTCTTCTGTTGAAGCACACAAACAAGAGATTTGGGCTCAAAATGTTTTTCTAATGCGTCCCAAATGTCTTTTGCTGTAGTGTACTGACGTGTGATCTCCTGCTGCATTGGACTGATATGTAGTATTAAAGTAGTCAATGCTCGTTGTTTGCGATGTTCAAACTCCAACAGAATTCTCATCAGTTGTATTGGGCTGTCTTTCAGTATTTGTAGTGAATCCTCATAAGTTCCGATCTTTCCAAAGCATCTCTAGGTTATATTTCCAGTAACGATAGTTTTTCCCATCAAGCTTTTCAATCGTAGTAACAACGCTGCTATTCAAACTGCTCATTATCGTTGTTGTAGTAGAATGAATTTAAATTCGTTGCAAAATGTTGTTCAAAAATCATAAATAGTGGGATAATCGATTAACTGCTGCCATTAAATGTCTCATTTAGTTCTGCCGATGTACAGTGGAATTTGATCTGCCAGTTGTAAAATAGTTGTTGCGTCGCAAAATCAAAATTGGAATTGTCCAAAAGTTCTCTTTAAATCGTTGTCAATTTGTTCCAATTCTCCCCTCTTTTAATTCTGGAACCGTTATCAATTCAATTTTGTATCTTAGTAATAATAAGGTCGTTTTTAAATTTTCAAAAATGTAGCCAGTCTGTCTAGTCAGATCGTCGCCTTCAAATTTATGTCGTCGTAGTGTTGTTGAAAGTCATTGAAAGTCATTTACTAATACAGTATGTATCAATACCCAGCTGAAATGGCAGCCTTTATATATTTCTGACTGTATCTAGAACATTCATATTCCAGAACATTCCAGTTCCAGAACTTTCTAGACTACTCAATACTCAATTATGCAATCGAAATATTCAAATTACACAAATTGTGGAACTCAAATTCCAACAAGTTCCCCCTAATTTGAATTACACCAATTTGAACAAAACAACATTCTTTTTCAATTTTGGACAATGTAACAATTTTGTTAAAACATCAGCTACATTTTCATCTGATGAAACAAACTCAAGATATAAAGTACCATCAACAATTTTATGTTTAACATAATGATACGCTACATCAATATGTTTGGTACGACTGTTTATAATACAATTTTTCGCAAAATCAATGGTAGATCGATTATCCAACCTTACCAAAAAAGGCTTATCCACTGCAAGTTGCAGTTCATTAAAAAACAATTCATACCATGTTAACTCTCTGCTCAAATCAGACAAAGAGATATATTCTGCTTCCATAGTTGAACGAGATACAGCTCTTTGCTTTGAGCAATGCCAGTCTATTAGACTGTTTCCCAGAAAAATACACCAACCAGTCACACTGACTCTATCCTCCTTATCACTAGCCCAATCAGAATCACAATAGCTTATCAATTGAAGTTCATTTTCAGTCTTAAACCTCAACTGATAATCAATAGTTGTTCCCAAGTAAGCCAACACATGTTTAAGTTGTTTCCAATGCACTTGGTGTGGTGCATTGTTGTATCGACTTAACTTGGCAACTGAAAAACTAATATCTGGCCTAGTGCACCGAGCTATATATAACAAACTACCAACCAAATTCTGGTACCTGTTATTATTGGGCAAACAATCACCAGAATTGTCCAGTAAATCTACAGATGGATCAATTGGTGTTCTTATTGATTTATGGTTCTTTAAACCATACTCTTTCAAAGGTTTTTGAATGTATGCCTTTTGTGATAAGTTTACAGAATCACAAGCATATTCAAAAGCAATTCCCAAATAATATTTACATTGCCCCAGTAATCGAATTTCATAATGTTTACCCAAATCATTTATAAAACTTTCAACCAAAACATCACCAGTAATAAGCAAATCATCAACAAAAACCAACACATATAAATGTCCCATAGTATACAAACTTGGAGAAGTTTCAATGCATTTCATTCCCATACTAATCAAAGTTGAATTTAATTCAAGATTCCATTGTCTGCCAGATTGTTTTAAGCCATAAAGACTCTTTTCTAACTTTGCAACAACACCATCTGGCCACTTATAACCTTGCGGGAGATGCATATAAATTTCTTCATCAAGTTTGCCATACAAATAGGCACACTTTACATCAACTAACTGTAATTGCCATTTCTTATGGCTTGCAAGAACAACAAAAAATCTGACTGAGTTCAATGGTGCTGTAGGAGCATAAGTTTCATTATAATCGACCCCAAATACTTGAGAAAATCCCTGTGCAACCAATCTAGCTTTGTATCTAACAATTTCACCAAGCTCATTGGTCTTAGTAGCAAACACCCAACGACTGCCAACAATGTTTCATTTTTCTGGTTTAGGAACTATAGACCAAACATCCTGTTTCTCTAAACTATTCATTTCGTCATCCATGGCTTCTTTCCACTTTTCAGCATCAGGGCCATTGATAGCTTCATGGACAGTTACAGGATGTTCTATCACAGAATTGACTGAACTTGGTTTCACCTCTTTCTGCTTAACTCTAGAAGCACCAACTTCAACCTGGCCCCACTTAGTGTTTAGCTGAAATGGAAAACCTGGTTTAGTCTTAGCCTCACGAAATGGCGAAGCCTCACAGGAGGAGGTGAACCAGAACTGTCAACTCTAGGTCTCTTTGGCATTCTTGGCTTGGGCTGCACAGGTTCTTTCTCAGTTTTCCTAATCCCTTGATCACCAAGATCATGATCATCATTTTCAACAAACTCCTTAGCATCATAGAAATCATCCTCTAAAAAGTCAAACATATCAACACTCACATATGGGGCATCTTTGTTTTTCAAAACATCCCACCCACATATATTTTCAGCAAATGTTACATGTTTAGTTTCAATAACTTTACCCTTCCCATATGGATTTGGTATCCAAACTCGAAAACCAACAGTATTTCTTGCGTATCCCACTAAAATCCCACGATTTGCCCTAGGATTTAATTTTCCCCCTCTCGCTTGAGATAGTAAGTGGACATAGCACAAGCAAACTTTTAAGTGTCTTACACTTATAGGTCTTTTTAACCATATGGAATCAGGTGGTTTGAAACCTACACTACTGCATGGTGTTCTATTTCTCACATGATTAGCTGCAAAAATTAACTCACCCCAAAAAAACTGAGGCAAATGACTTTCAATCAAAATACATCTTACTTTGTCCAGTAATGTACGGTTAAGCCTTTCAGCTACACCATTCATTTCTGGGGATTCAACAGCTGTAACTTCATGTTTAATTCCAAGCTTGTTAAACAAACCATCCAGTTCACTGTTGCAAAACTCAAGTCCTCTGTCAGATCTAAATCTTTTTAATTTCTCGCCAGTTTGTCTTTCAACAAGAACAATCCAGTTTGAAATTACTTGAGGAACTTCACTCTTTGCTTGCAACAATCTAACAAATGTTTTTTTACTTAAGTCATCTGTGATAATAAGAACATACTTGGAACCTTCAGAAATAGTACCCACTGGAAAAGGTCCACAGAGGTCAGAGTGAACCAACTCTAAAATCTTTTGGGTTTTAATTTTGTGTTCACTTAATGTCATGGGTTTCCTTGTGCTTTTCCCCATACAACAAGCATCACAATTACTCATACTAAATTTTACATTTTTATTAAAACTCAACAAATACTTTAAATTTCTAATTTTATTAGCAACAGCATCAGAGGGATGCGCAAACCGCTTATGCCAATAGTTACATTTAACAGAACTAGTTAAATTAACAACAGGTGACATAGAATTCAAAACATAAAGCCCATTTATATTTTTGCCCTTAGCATGAACTTCACCAGTTAACTCATTGGCAATAACTACACGGTCTTGTTTAAACAGCACATAATTTCCAGCTTTCCTTGAAATGGCTTCTGACACAGATAAAAGATTAACTCTACACTCTGGCACAAAAAGAGCTTTTTCAATTGTTAATCTTCTTCCTTCAGCTGATGCCATTACAATATTTTCTCTAGCTTTAGCAGACATTTGACCCTCTTTGTTAGCAACTGCCAAGTCCAATGAAATGGGTGACATCTTATCAAACAAGCCTTGATCTCTACAGATGTGATTAGTTGACCCACTGTCAACAATCCAACTTGTAGAACTTGAAAAACCCACAGAACATTCACTCAGGAACAAAGAACTGTTTTGAGCTGCATGAATTTGCTTTTTGGAATAAACTGGATTTGGGCAATCTCTCATAAAATGACCAAACCTTTTACATCCAAAACACTGCTTCAACTGCTTTGATTGCCCAACTGGTCCCTTAGGATTATCAGCCAATTGGTTCTTCTTTTTAGGTTTCCCCCTGAAAGGTTTAACTGCTGCTACAGATGTTGAACTGGACTCAGAGCGACCTACTTCCAACCGGTCAGCTTCATCCATCAGAGATCACTTTACTCTGTCAACTGTAGTTTCTTCTTGTCTCCACAAAGAAATTGCCTGAACTACTGGTTTCCAAGTGGATGGCAATCCAGACAGCAAAAAACCACACTTCATTTTTTCATCAAACATTACACCAGATTCAATCAACTGGTCCAATGTAGATAAACTTCGACTAATGTAGGCATAAATTCCCTCAACAGCAATGTTTAACTTGTCACTGCACAAATCCTCAGTGAGCCTAACTATACGGTTTATGGTCTTTGGTCGAAAAGTTCTTTTAGTTTATCCCAAGCTTCCTTGGATGTGGCAGCCTGCCCAATATCATCCATATATGGTGAACTAACCGTCACCAACAATAATGCTTTGGCTTTGGCATCAGCCACTTTCCATTTATGAGCTTCTTGATCAGCAATTGGCTGAACTAATTCTCCACTCACAGCACCATAAACCTTTATATTCTAAACTTGCTTGAACTTTGCGTGACCACTCTCTATAATTGTTGTCTACTAATAGTGGCACCAATCGTTCAATTCCTTTTTCACTATCCATTTTGAAAGAATTGAGGTCCCATTCAACAATAGCAAACTGGTTCAGTTCCAAAACTAACTAACTGCTTTCAAAAGCTCACACAAGTTTTCACACAAAAATAATTAAATGCTGGTTATTGATTGGTGACGTTAACACCGCAAGGTACCACCAAATTCAATAATTACAGCACATAACTTACTCAGATAATGTCCAAATTTTTCCAGATACATTTTACTATTTCCGTCCATACAATTTCCTAGGTACAGGGAAGATTGGCCAGATATGGGCCCATAACCCGTGAAAAAGTGTTGACCAAAATATAGCAAAAATTTGTCTTGAAAAAACTTAAGACCAAATTTTATACTTGATTAAATAACTTTAATCATAATTGGCCACTTAATGGCAGAGTGATTTACAATTACAAAACTGAAAGTGGTCTAAATACACAGTAAAACAATTAAGTTCATTTACTAATACAGTATGTATCAATACCCAGCTGAAAATGCAGCCTTTATATATTTCTGACTGTATATAGAACATTCATATTCCAGAACATTCCAGATCCAGAACTTTCTAGACTACTCAATACTCAATTATGCAAATGAAATATTCAAATTACACAAATTGTGGAACTCAAATTCCAACACAATTTAATAATTTTCTGTTGTTGTTATAGGATGATCATATGATATTCACGTTCACATCATTTGCATGACATCATATACTCTATTCAGCTGGTATTATTTAACACTTTGCACGTCATTATGCACTGTATTATGTTAAAGAGGTTTCTAAATATAAACACTAGTTTTCAATAAGCTAATAAAAAAACGGGGATAACTTTTAATGGTGATGTGTCATTTCTTGTAAGAACAGCCAATACAAAAACGAGACTATCATAGATGTGTTTTAAAAACTATTTTGCAAACCTGTTATGAAGACCATTGAAGAACCAATTATAAATGTTATTCTTTAAATATGGCTTGTTTTCAAAAACAGTAAAATTACTGTTACAACCAAAGCAATGTAGTCGCGTTCCCCAATTGTAATTGACTTATATACACGTTTTGTAATAGAGTGACAAAAGGACTGACCAGTTTCCTGGCCTCCTATTTGAATTTTTCGGTGTGGGCTTTGTTTGGGCTTGTTTATATTTTTGTGGGCTTTAATTTTTGTTTGGGCTTTCATTTTTTTAGGCTTTTTTTATTTGGGCTTTTATTATTTTTGACTGATTTGTTTTTGGTTTAGTTTTTATGCCTCTTTTAATTTTCCTCTTTTATATTTACCTTTTTTAATATGCCTCTTTTAATTTGTTTTTTTTAATATGCCTCTTTTAATTTGCCTCTTTTATATATGCCTCATTTTTAACAGTAGCATTTTTTATCGCACACATACCCCAGCTACCATGAGTAGTGCAAATGTGTCTTCAGAGACATTTCCTTAAATAGCACCTTCTTTTACTGCCAACACAATTCTGCTGTTTATTTCATTCAAGTAATGCAATTATGTGCTTACGAGAATCACAAATTTCTTTTTACTTGGTGAATAAGAAGCAGCATTAAAATTTGTACATTGTAATTATTTCTTTTTATATATAGTTAAGAAAAGTGTCATAAAAGCAATAAGAAAGAAATGTTTTACATAAACGATTGTGGTTGAATATACTACATTTGACTCCTAGTGTTCAAAAGTACAAGTTTCCATGCATCGTTATATGTAATTTGAAATTCAAACAATGTAATGGTGTTTTACAATCACATGTTAGAGATATGCAAATAATAACAATTTAATGATTATCTGTTGTTGTTATAGGATGATCATATGATATTTACGTTCACATCAATTGCATGACATCATATACTCTATTCAGCTGGTAATATTTAACACTTTGCACGTCATTATGCACTGTATTATATTAAAGAGTTTTCTAAATATAAACACTAGTTTTTGTTGGAGTGTTTTGTAATACTCTAGGAATTGCCTATGCAAATACTATTCAAGATACAGTTATCAGTTAGCTACTCTGATAATGTATAAATCTTAGCAAACAAAGGAAATTCCTGCAGTCTCCAAAAAGCAGTAGTTTTCGACTCACTAGACTTTATCTGGTGAAATTAACTTACAAGTTGCCAATTGACTTACTCTACTTAAAACTCTGATCTAGATTAGTTACTTGTTATTAATTATGTTTTAATCAAATTCACCACATGTGATTAATGCTAAAACGCTATAGTAAATTCAAAACTATTCAATTATTGATCCAACTAAGTAGGTTTTTATTACAAGAAAGACACACAGCAAGTGAAGTAAAAACGTGGTAGAAGCATGGTAGGAGCATGCTAGAAAACCCGATTTACATGTACGCGCATGCGCGGTTTGCAAAAACGCGATTTTATTATTTATCCCCGCTGGGATATTACAAACGCCATAAAATGACAATTTAAAGATCATTTGATCTGTATTTATTAAGATTCAGCTAACAATTTATGTATTAACATAAGGTTAATACATTGAATTTGCGCAAATCACCTTTTAGAGGTAGCTCAACAGCTTGGTGCACATTTGACCTCAATACAGTTCAAAGAGCTTGACCCCAATACACTTAACATGTGCAAAAACAAATTGACCAAGTATTAGACAAAATATTGCTTAATGAAATTCAACAATATATTCTAAATGATTATTAAATAATGATTATTAAAAAGATAATCATTATCAATTAACAATGAGAGAAACTAAATTAAAGTCATTAATGACATTTTGCATAGCCAATGACAAATATAGTAAAAATAAGATAACTAATTTAATTATAATACTACAAATGGTTATTATACCGTTTCTTAAACAGAAAATTATGCTGATTCATAATATGCAATTGATGCTATTGATATAACGATAATCGATTATAAACGATATGATATGAAATAATCGATTATTGCTCTAAAACATTGAATATAACACATTTGAATGCGGTTTTTAACTCTAACAATTGAAATCAATTGAATTAATGAAATTATGTATTGTTATTATGAAATTAAGCATTAACTAATGCAGATAATTGGCTAGGCAATTGGAAATGATGATTTTAAGGCTTAATCAATGAACTACAATTACTTTAGACTTACGGTAACAATGATGTTACAATGCAATATTTTATCCATTTAGATTCACAAACTTCATTACATTTGAATGGCCTGGTTTTTCTGTAATGTAAAATGACATTAGAAATACAATTACAATGAACAAACAAGATGAAATGCTCTTTATGAGCAAATAATGATATGAGAAACTTACAAATCACAATGTGTAAGGCAACTGTGGCAAAATGGTGAATAAATACGATGATAATTGGTACCAAAAACTCAACAACATTCCCCTTTACCATTTATCACAAATTTACACAATTTTTCAATATACCAAAATCTGAAATACCAAATTAAACTAAAGATTTAAACAATTTAAAAATTATAATCTTAGTGGCTAGGCCTTTAAAAGGCTTAGTAAGGAAATCAGCTAAGTTGTCAGTGGTGTTGACATAACAAAGCTCAAAATCATTTCCTTGAACACAATCTCTCAAGAAATGAAATTTAGCATTGATATATTTGGACCTGCAATTTTCGATTTGATTAGTAGCAATATTAATAGCAGACTTATTGACACAAAACACTATAGGTAAATCAAATTTAACTATTCCCCAGTTAAAAAGAAACTGGTTCAGCCAGAGCAACTCTTTAACCACCTCAGTCAGTGCTATGTACTCACTTTCCATAGATGATAAGGCCACACAAGACTGCTTAGTACATCGCCAAGATACTATGCCATTACCACATTTTACAATAAATCCAGAAATGGATTTGCTGTCAGATGGGCAAGCTATCTTCAATGCATCTAAGTATTCATTCAATTGCAAATTTTCAGCCATGTTACCACATTTTCCCATAAATAAAGTTAACACATAAAAATTTGGAAAAATACACATAACATAACAGACTATGCAATTGCTCCCAATATCACTTATTACATTTGCCAGTATACTTTGCACTGGCCTCTGCAGACTCTTCATTTTCTGAGTCTTCCTGCCATTCTTCAAGTCGTCTACCTTGATTTTTCTGCAATTGAACAAAATCAAAATTAAACTCTTCCTTTTGCAGGCTTCTGCTCAGGCTCTTGTCTGCTTCTTAGGGGATAATCATCCCGTTTATAAGGTGAGTAGTTATGATACAATCTAAGTCCAACCAATCACAGAGCTTCTCTGTTCTTCCCATTTTTTTCATTTCAACCAATCACAGAGCAGTATTTCCAAAAGGGGCGGGGCTTAGGACACAAGGGCGGAGCCTCAAGGACACACTTCCCCAGGTTAAAGTCCCATAGTGACGTCACCCCCCCTGAATTCATCTTTTTACACACTTTGTCACTGTGACCTTGAAACTTTTACACATTTAGTCACTGTGACCTTAACAATTGCTCACTGTTCATCCACTAAACCAGTAATTTAATGCCTATGTTATGTAATTTGATGCCTATTTCATGTAATTTGAAGCTTATTTCATGTAATTTGATGCCTACATGTCAATTTTTTCTTAAAAAATGCGTAATTTGGCGATGTCTTCCGCCATATTTTACACTGTGTAATGAAATTTGATATCTCTGTCAAGCTCTTTTTATCAACTTAATTAACATAAACACGCCCAACCACACCCCAACCACGCCCACTTTTTTAAGACATTTCCCCAATTCACGCCTCCTACCGCCGGTTGACACCTTCAAAAGTCACTTTTAAGAGTTGAAGTCCAAGGTGAGGGGAGGAGTTGTATACAGTGTAATTACATTTTTTTAAAAAAATTATAAATGTTTCATTTGCATAATTGGTTTGTTGTGAAGTGGTTTTTAATGTTATATTTAATTTAAAAGAATAAGAACAAAAAATTAATTTTTTTTGCTATCATGGCCTGGATAAAGTTGATGGAATGGGAGTATGATAGCTTGAATTATTTGAAAGGAAATTTATTTGCTTTACCTTCAGTTGGTAAAATATGTATTCCTATGCAAAATACCTTGTGTTTTACGCCTAGAATATTCGAATATGGGGTGGAAACTCATCAGCATACATTTAATTATTTTACCTCAGCACCTCGTAGGATGGGTCATTGTCAGCGTATGCAGGGAATGGCTTACGGAGACTGTTTTTTATTGATTAACAACAAGTGGGTGGATTATAACAGGCCAGACGGCAGATTATATCATGGACCCTGTGAGGTTATACATGTATCAGATTCTAGTCAGTCAAGGGTTACTTTTATTTCCAAAACTAATCTGTTCGTTTATCCACGTATGTGTGTGGTGGGAGACAAGCTATTGTCTTTGGGAGACATTACTGACAGCTGTTGGCATGCTAGATTAATATGTTTGAGCAATGGTAAAGTGCAAAATATTCAACTTGCCAGGCCGTTGACCATACAAAAAGTTAATTGTATTGGTAGGCATGTGTGTTTGGTGGAACATCTAGCCTATATCTTGGTTATACAGGGAATGGATGATCCTCTGACCATTATGTGGCTGTACAATGGTCAAACGCAGACGTTTAGGCAGACGGGCAGAAGTGATATCATTTACAGCAACTTTCTGGGTATTTTGTCATCGGAAAATTGGATGGTGTTGTATATGAGAACTGCATCATATGTGGATACCGTTGTAAATGTCAAGGCGGAGTTGCCAATTACGGATGATGCTTTAAATGTATTGCGGGTTATTGCTTGCTCTATTGGGGGATATTATGGTTGCGTAATGGCTAATCATATATACATACCTAAAGTGATCAATTATTATAAAAATGTGGATAAAAAGTTTAATTATACTGGCATGCAGGAGGTGGCTCGTCATATGAGGGGTGTGTAGTACAGTCAGATTGAAATGACTTCATTACAGATATATACCTACGAGTGTTTACTTTCATTGCAAATATCTTACGCAAATATATTTAAAAAAGAAATTAATTTTGCTCAATATTTACCACCTAAATTGTGTGAAAATTTTAAAAAGTTTAGATTTAATAATAGATCAATTGAGTATGCGGAAGAAGATGGTTAAATAAATAAATATTATTTTATTGTTTGTTGCTTAATACATGTTTATAAAAATAAAAACATTTAGTACGCTACATGTGTCTAAATCTTTTGTTTTATTAAAATATTTGAGATTCTTGAATAAACTGGTCCATATCTTGTATTTGTGATTCTTGAATAAATTTGTTTAGGTCTTGCAATAAATGTACTGGAAGGTCAGGTAAAGTCTCTTCTACAGCTGGTATAGATGATGATGATGGCGCCAAATTATTAATTTTTTTGTTGTTGTCATCATCGTCATTGTTGTTGTTATTGTTGAGACTTAGATTCACAGGTACTTCCTGTTGTTTATTTTTTTGGCGTTTTTTGTTGGTACTTTTTTTGGAGCCAGAAGCGGAAGAGTGTCGACTTTTTTTGCGCTCAATCAGCTCCATATTTTGGGTGGGCTGCAGCATTTCCATTTGTTGCATTATGGTGATGGCTGGTAGTATTTTATTTTTTTTGGAGATTGTTTTACCCAAAGTGAAAGTTTGTTTACCACATACAGTGTGACGTTGGAGAAGTAGGGCATTATATTTGGGAGGAATTATGCAAGTGTATACGCATAAAAGTTGGGCAATGCTATCTCCGGGTTCAATTTTGAATGTCTGTAGGATTAAATTTATCAATATTACTATAATTTCACCGGTGTAATCTTGATCGATGACCCCACCTAATAAGTGAATGGCTCTATGTAAAGCTAATCCACTACAATCAGCTATACGTCCGTAACAATTTTCGGGTAGTTGAATTACAATACCGGTGTTAACAGGTCTGATTTCACCTGGGGGAATGTGACATGATATGGACGAGTAAATATCTAAGCCGGCAGATTGAGGAGTTGAGCGAGTGAGAGGATAAGCTTGGCCGTTAAGAGGTGCCAATTCTAAAGTTAAAGCTATATTATTATAATAACTATGTTGGTTTCAATTTATCAAATGTATGCGCCTTTTTGAATGTGTGAAAAATGAGATCATAACTCTTTAATTTATACTAATTGAAAATTTATGGAAATTGTTTTAAAGTGAGAAATATTCAAAAAAAAATAATTGTTTTTATTCGATGTGATGTTAAATTTGTAAATAAAAAGTGGTTGGGTTATATAAATATAAAAATACACATTTATTAATAAATAATTGTTTTTGTAAAATTATGTTTAATGAAATTTGATACTTTAAAAGTAATAAGTGTTAAGTTACGAAATGATAAAGGCAGTTGGGGTGGATTTATAGAATTATAAGTGAGTAAATAAAATATGATACGAATAAAAGATGGGAAAAAAGGTGGAGTTAATTTGTAAAATAATTTTTTTAATAGTAATAAGAAGTCTATAAAAATGGAAAAAATATTTAAAGGATTTTTAAGTGCAACATATGTATGCGGTGTACTTCAGTATAAAAAACAAAGTAAAAAAATATTATTATCAATATTTGTTAAGTTGGTTTAAATTTAAATTAATCATGTTAAATATAATAATGCATTTAACCGATCATTTTGATATTTTGGCCAATCGAGCTGAGCAGCTTCTGTTATCTTTAGTTTTTGTGTTGGTTGATCACATGTTGGATTTGGTGGCGGAGAAAAGCAAGATATACGGAAGTTACTTGTATAATCAGGCTTCCGATAATTGGTGGGCCTATGTTTTGAAGGTTCGGCCTCCTATTTCTCCATTTTGTCATAGCAGAAGAGACTGGGAGCTGAGATGTAAGAAACAAAATAAAGAGCAATTGGAGAAGATTACCAGTATGTATCATTATGCCGTGTGCACCAATAAGACTGAGATTATTCAATGTTTCGATGCTGAGAGCTGTCTGCCATTAGAAAAATGGGACAAGCGATGACAATATCAGATAAAAGGTAATGAATTGTTCTATCTGTGTCAAGATGGAAATGCTTACACTGATGTGGCCTGTGCGGGTGGTATTATTTGTTTTCATCTGACCAAGTTATTTAAAGATTTGGAAGAAATATTAGAGGTGGATGTATACAGTCGCTTATCGCATGAAGGGTTACATATTATAGGTCCAAAAAATATGCCCCATCTTTATGCTTATTTTATATCAATTTGTTGAAAAAATTGTATGCGAAGTATGTATAGCAAACTTAATAATCCTGAGGAAAAATGTGACGTAGAAGAGATGATAAATATGTTTCAAAACGAATATCAAAATTATGACTCATTTTTGGAGGAATTTAAAGGTATATCTTTGACAATGGCTGAACTTTTTTTTCTTGTAAGACGGGTGCATTATATTATGCAAACGGAATGTTATAAATTTGGATACTTGATAAATTTGATTGAGGATATATCGAAAGACATCAAAGAATGTATTAGTCAAGAAAAAAAATTTTGGAAAAATTATGATAATTTTGATTGGTGGCAGGCCGATATGGGAGTAGATATGCCCCCTATATCTTATATTCCGCCCATCTCTAAACAAAATAATAAGTTATTAAAACCTCCTACATTATTGGGGAGTGAAGATAAATTTGTTGGTGGCGTTGTCAATAAATCAGAAATTTATAAAAGAATTCGAGAATTAAATGATGATGATGATATCGACGGAATACTAGCCAGAAAGAAAAGAAAAGATCATAAAAGAATAGATGTAGGGGTGGATGATTCAGCTAATGATGAAGCTTGACGTTTGATGTTACCATTAATTATATATATATGCGTTAAATTTTTATTTTATTATTTTTTTGTTGTTATTAATATGTAATGCTATAAGATTTTTTTAAAAAAAAATACATATATGCGATGCGTGTTTAAATAAAGGTTATAAGACACAAGTTAAATATATGAAATTTACTTTATATTTTATTAAATCTATTGTGTGGTTACATTAATAGGTTGGTTATAATTTATTTCTTATATGTGCTTTAAAGGTAAGCCTATTTTTATGCGGTATAAAAGATTTTAAAACTCTGTGACCTTTTTGATTTAAATTTTGTTTTCTGATTTTGCTGCGGGAACGGTTGGCAGGTGGAGAAATTTTAGAGCTGTGGTGGGAGGTGGTGGATGTTGATGATGATGATGATGATAACGGTATTGTCGATATAGTGTTCTCCAACGACCGGGAGGAGGACAGGGGAGTAGATGTAGTGATTTTTTTCTTTTTTTGACATCTTTTTTTATTAGAGGATAATAAATTGCTGGCTGATGATGATGATGATGTTGTTGTTGATGTAGAAGAATTATTATCAGCAGGATTAGTAAAAATTGTTGCTGCTGTAATTGCCCTGGTAGGGGGTTGAGATGTTGACACATGCTGGGTTGTATTAGTTGACCATTGTTGTTGTTGTGGTGGTTGTAGAGGAATAGTAGAAATACCACTGATGGTGCTTTCAGTTTGACGTACAGTGAATTCTCGTTAACACGAACTCGACGGGACCGAGATTTTTGTTCGTGTTAACGGGGTTTTGTGTTAACGAACACATGCAAAATCTAATATATAATGGCCAAAATGACATTTTTTAGAGTAAATCACATTTAAACTCACTATTTACATCATATTTGAATCATTATTTACATCATAAGTGATACCAAATTTAAATTTCAAAATATTATGCATTTTGTGCATTCATATGCATGTATGCATTTCAGAAAAAACAACGCAATTTTAAATTTTTGTCATAAAAACAAACAAAAAATGTATTGAATTTGTATTTGTTTTTATAAAAACATTAAAACTTATCAAAATTTTGATTTTCTATACATTTTCGCCGACGATATATGAAATTTTTCATTTGGAGAAGCAAAATTTGTTCGTGCAAACGGGGTTTTACTTCGTGTTAACGAACAAAAAATGTATGGGAAAGCCTATACTGTAGTTCGGGACCGCAATGTTGCTTCGTGTTAACGAGAAATTCGTGGTAACGGGGTTCGTGTTAACGAGAATCCACTTTATTTGATCTAAAATTTGATTAAAGTTTCACACTACTTCGTGATATAATTGCATACGACGAGCTAAAGATAGATTAGATTTTTTTCCAGTAGGGTGGTGATTTGATTTTGCATCTGATATAATAGATGTTCTAATGGGGAAGGAGTGATGGCTAAATTGATGGAGGGGTTCACATAATTTTGTAAAACTTCTTCAGTGCTACCTAAACTTTTTAGGTTTAAAATAGTGGGCGGAGATAAGGGTTTTACGGAGGTGGTGGGAAGGCGAGCTTTATTATAATCCTCCACATCCACTAGCATCATTTTACGTACTATTTTTTTAACGTGGTAGTAACGCCGAGGCTAATCCTGAAATGGCGGGAGCTAAAATACCTAGTAATGGACCAATAAATCCTCCATGCTGTGACATAAGTTGACGTTTGGCTGGATGTGATACGTCAGGAAGTGACAAATAGCGGATAACTTCCCCATATTTATGTAAAGATTTTAAACCTTTTTTACTGGCATATTCGTTGCGATAATTTAAACAGCATTCAGACATTTTATCTATGGCAGCAGGAGTTAAGCAATGGCAGTAAGCGGCTTGTTTAGTAGGAAATGCTTTCAAGCGGCGTAAAATTTCCAATTGTTGAAGGGGCGGGGGTGGGGGTGGTAAGATGCATCGAGAGAGTGTGGCTTGGCGTTTCCCCTTCATGCGGTGCTGGGGTGAGGGGTGTAACCTGCGACGGCGTCCCTGCGGGGGTGAGGGGGTGTAATGAACAACGGCGTCCCCCCTTCCGGCAGCGGCAACAACGAGGCACCAGTGCTGGTGGGGGTGGTGGACGGTGGAGAGGTGATAACATAGGAGGGTGGGGGTGATTAATTTCAAATTTTTCAATCGACATTGTCGATGAGGAGGGTATTTTACAACCACCTTCTTGTTGGGACGCGCAGGCATAGTGGGGTGAGTTTATTAAAGGCAGAGCATAGGGAGTAATAAATTGATGAGGTTGTTGATATTGTTGGCGTACCAATTCTAACAAATGCACGGTTTTTTTTAAATTTTTAATTTCACTTTTATTAAGATTTCTGTCGTTTTGAAAAGCTTGAATTATTTGAATGAGAAATAAAAACTCCAAGGTGAAGGTAACTAATAAGGCAAAAGTGGTGGTGCAATACTTTAAATACTTTTTAAAAGTTATTTTATTTAATTTATGGATGGGGATCTGCGAAATGGAAGAAGAAGTGGTGGTGGCAATAGTAGAGGCGGTTGGAGAGGTAGTAAGAGGGGGTGAAGTTGTAGTATTGTTACTACCGCTACTGTGGTTACTACTAATACTACCTGTACCTGCCATGGGAAAATAAAGGTTATCTAAAATATTGGGCTGATGCATGATGATGATGATTGGGAAAATGGTAATTTTTTTAGTCAACTTGTCTTTCTTTTTTAGTGAGTAGATGACGGTAAAGTTTTTCTCCTAAATAGGCTACAGTTTCTTCGCCAGGTAAAATTTTACTTAGATATCTCATGCAGGTAGGTGTGTTAGGCATGAAATCCAAAAATAAATAACTGTAACCTTGATGAGTGGCATCTATATATGCCTCTTCAAACTGTTTAGCTGATATGCCCTCCACCTGTTGACCAAAATGACGACATTGTTTGCTATCACGTGGACTTTTAAAAAGAAAAAAATATTTTGTATTTAGGCTAATGGTGCGACTTTCGTTACCACGCGGAAATAAATTTTGATTGAACAAAATTATGCTAATATTATTGTGATGACTGCCTTTGGTGAACATATCAGAAATAAATTTATTGGATTGACATTCTAACATTAGATCATCGATACTCACCAATGTTTTATGTTTATCATCGGCAAAAGGCACTTTTACCAGCAATCCAGCGTGTAATTGTACCTTTTTAAAGTTATGCCATACTTGCGTAAATTCGTACATGGGTTGATATTTTCCGTAACAAATGATAAGTTCATCGGGTACGGGGGTAATCATTTCTTTCATTTGTCGTAAAACTTTGGTTAAAAATACCGTTTTTCCGCAACCAGTAGGACCGGCAATAATGCATGTAAAAGGATGTAACAACTTAAGTTGATAAGTGTTATCTAAAAGATAAAACATTTTTTTAAAAAAAAAAAGAAATGTAATCAATTGCCACACCTCTATTTATTTAATTTATAAATTAAACTAATATTTAATCAATTGCGACATGTCTATTTATTGACTTAACTTTATCAAAATGCAACAATAATATGTAACGTATAAATATA
>JAAFCF010006369.1:21862-37443 GCA_013389785.1 Helicorthomorpha holstii | reverse complement strand
ATAAGATACTTTTCATTTTATTTTCTGGTTTATTTCAAAATAAACAACAAAATTATTCATGTACAGCTTAATTAAAACGAGTTTTGTTAAAATCGAAACAAAAGTTAAAATTGGCAAACATATCAATGAAATTGTGTGATAAATATCAACACTTGTATTTTTTTTAAGAATTAATTTTGTTGATAACTTCCGGATTTAAAATTGTTTTATTAAAAATGAATAAAATCCCTTTGGTTAATTTTATAAACTAAAAGGATTTTTTGAAAACTTAATAATTTAAATTTCAATATTTATCTCTTTTTTCTTCAAATAAATTTGAAGGCCATTCAAGACTGCTTTACATAAAAATTGATATTTTTTAATTAACACTAGATGGGGTTAGTTGTGGGTTAAGAGGGTCAGATATCCAACTAAAACAATGACCAAGAGGATCCATTTTGAGTTAAAATTAGTTCACATTTTTGCATTTTGTGGGTGAACCGTTTGTCCGAAATGGACGTGCTTGTTATCCAATTTTATGATTTTGCATTCCGCACAACATTGTAATTGACTAAAGTAGCGTATCGCGTTTTAATTAAAAAATAATGTTGAAAAAAGGCATAAATTACAAGTTCAAAGATATTTAATGATCACCATTAGATGGAGACCTACATAGTTCCTATTTGCTCATATTAGCCGATTTTTTTAAAGTTTACTTATTTAACAAGTTAAGAGGGGGGACAAACATTTTGTTCATGCTGTATAGATGTAAATAGTCATTTTAATGAGCATAGTTATGCACATTTCATTTAATATAAAAATCCTTTTAACACAAAGAAATATTTTAGACCTGGTTGTTTTGTGTTAAAAAGATTTCATTGTAAGTTAGATTTCACCTGTTGCCATTTGCTTGCTACAAAAGTTAATTATTAATTTTAAAGAGCCTATTTATGGACAGCTCAATACAATTACATGAAACAAGTTCAAACATGCAGGTCTTCAGTTAATTCCCAAAGGGCATAAACATCCGAAAAAATACTTTTCTAATTGCCCTATGCGTCATCACCAAAATGGAAATGTATAAAAAAATGTATAAAAGGTCGTTTTTGTGTTTTTATTTTCAATCTTAACGTCAGTGTTGTTCAGTTTCTGCTCTTTGGCTTCAAAAAGTTTCAGGTAAAGTGCTGTGGACACAACTAAAGAAATTACTGAAAAACGCCATTAAAACGGGGCTTTTTGTCTCGTTTCTTATTTTACACACCAAAGTGACATTAAACTTAGTAATTTCTATTTTACAGATTCACAGATACTGATTGCGACTCTAAACCTGATAATTTTAATTACAAGAACATAAATGCTCATGGGACCAACATCTTCTGTTTCAATAATTCCAATAGGAAAAATAATTGTAATATTGGCGACTTATATGTGTTCAATACAGTCAACAAGCAATGGACCAATTTTAATTTAAATAACATTGTCAATGGTCATTTTGTTTTTGCCTTAAAAAACAAAATTTCACTAGCAAAGTCTTTTCCAGTCAGTCCTTTCTACTCGGAAGTCTGAATAATACATTTAAAGACAACATTGAGGTTTATCATAAAGAAAGTACAGTACTTGTAAAGTTAGAATAAATTTGCCAGACAGTGTAACATACGGTATAGGAAAAGCTGCCTAAATTTAATGCTTTTAAAAACTGCTGTAATTTATTTGTAAACAAAAATTTCATGTATTAATTAAAAGTTATGTTAATAAATTTAAGGAAGACAGTCGAAGCAATTTACTTCAACTGCAAATTAAATATGAAAAACTTCTCGCAATTAAAAGATTGTTGTTTGAGTGTTTATTTCGTAATTAAGTTAAATAAATTTACTCGTTAGTAGTTATAGTACCATCTAAGACACACCAATCAGATTGCAGGGATTTTGAAATGGACCAATCAGAATGCAGGGATTTCAAATTTTGAAGCGGGAAAAAAAGTGGGAGGAGTCAACTCTACTACTATCGTTAATGTTAAATCTCCATAGGATATCGATATGAATCGATATTATCTAACTATCGATAGTCCGATAATCGAGTACTAGTCACAAATTCTCACAAGACGGCGCCACAATCGAGTAAAACAAATTATCGCTAGATGGCAGCATATGCAATTACAAATGTTTTTATTAAAAATTGATTACAAGGTGATTACATACTGTATAAGCAATTACGGGTTTTAAGCATCTGGTGATTCACCCCGTACTTCACTTTTGGTTTTTTCATAAAGATTATAGAGCTCTTGACAACAATCACATTCACTTAGGTGAGAACGCTGTTTTATACATTTTAAAATTTTACTATCCAAGTGTTCCCACATCGATTTTCCATGAGCATCAATGTCTTTCTCACCGGAGATAATTTGTTGAATAAGTCTAAACAAAGACGAGTGAAGCTCCCTGCACATTTTCAAACAGCGACAGCAAATGTGCATACGATTTGCAAGACGTTTACGATTAACAAAGCACTTATGATTAACACCGCATTTACGATAAACAACGCGTTTACGATTACCAACACACTTAGTGATAAAATCAAGTAAAGATTCAAAGCAATACATGTTTTAAAAAGTATATAATGATTACATAAAATTATTCCCAACCAACTCTAGGAGTGAGTACAGTAACTAATGTTAAAAAAAAAAGAAAGTCTTTTACATTTAAACAAAAATGGTAATTATAAAAAGCATTCATTTCAGATATGACCAATAGCATCAACGATTACAATTCTATAAATATGGTATCATTTTTAAAATGAAAAGCAGTTTTAAGAAGGGGTGGTAAGCACTGAATGTCAATCCGATTCTTAATTATAATTTTTCAACATAATGTTTGCAGTGAAGGTAGAGGCATGTAACGGTACAAACTCCAAGAGTCGAAATGGTGTTCCAAATCTTTATCAACATTTGACCATCTACCAATAGAATGTTGAATGTGTGTTGCATATAGTTCTTTAATCAACACGAATCCATCTTCATAAAAACGTCCAGTAGGAATAGATTTTAATATTTGCAAATTAAAGTCTGTAATATGAAAGAAAAACTGGGTGTGTAAAACCAATGTATTATCGATAATACCATTGAATGAATGATAGTAACATGGGCTTCTACCCATATCATTCAACTCTCTGGCTATCAAATTGAATGTCAACAACAGTGTGAGTGTTATTCCTGGTGGAAAGAACAATGATGGGTACATGCGTAGCACAATGTAGACGGTTGAATCTTTGGCATGTACACATGCAAGGGATTCCTGCATATGAAGTAAAGGACACTCAATTAAATTCATTTTTAGTTGACATGTTTTAAGGTCTAATATTTGAAGTGGTAAACCACCATCAGTCAATCTACTTGCACAAATTAGTTTGTCTCCTAATACACCGATGTTTGGTATATCAGTCATGTTTGGTGGTGGTACAAAAAGAGCTAAATGCTGAGCCAAAAGTATTTGATGCGGGAGAGAAAACCAATGATCAATTTTGCAAATGGGTATTTGGAACATTAGGTAGTGTTCGCAATTTTAATATATTTATAAGTCATTATGGGAAAGGTTATGATCATCATCTGGTTTTGAAATGGTTGTATGATAATGGAAAGGTGCCTAAAGTTATCTGGAGTGGTCAAAAAATAATAACCATGACACTGGGTAAAAAAAAATTTATAGATTCGCACAATTTTTGACCTGTACCATTATCGACACTACCAAAAACATTTAATTTGGAGGAAATGAAGAAAGGATATTTTCCACATAAATTTAACCGGAAAATAAACCAACAGTACGTGGGTGAATGGCCATCTTTGGATGATTACGAACCGAATATGAAAAAAAATGCTGCAGAGAGGGACAGTTTGATAAAATGGCATGGCGAGCAGTCAGGAAAAGTTTTTGATTTTAAACGTGAATTGACTGAATATTGCATATCTGATGTGGAAATATTACGAAAGGCATGCTATGAATTTAGAAGAATGATGGTGGAGATGTTTGATATGAATCCATTTATTCACGCTGTAACTTTACCTTTGTACTGTCAAAAGGTGTACTTTAAACATTACATGATGGCAAATATCATCGGAATAATTCCTCCAGGTGGTCATTACGAAGCCAAGAAACATTACAGCAAAAAATGTGTAAGATGGCTAGTGTGGGTGTGTAAAGAGCAAGAGGGTGCAAAAATTAAACACCCATTAAATGGCGGGGAGAAAAGCTTTGGCAAGTGGTACGTAGATGGATGGGATGAGAAAAAAGGTGTGGTATATGAGTTTTTAGGCTGTTATTATCACGGTTGTCCACGATGTTTTAAACCTAAATCATTCAATAAGACCAGTCAATGTAGCATGGATGATTTGTATAATTGAACACTCGTACGACTAAGCCATATACAAGAACAATATCCAGAAGTTAAGCAGTTGGTCACCAAATGGGAATGCGATTTGGAAAGAGAAATAAAGTGTAATATTGAAATGGAAAATTTTTTTAAGGCGGGATATAATGTAATGGCAAAACCTCTAAATCCTAGAGACGCATTTTATGGTGGTAGAACAACTCCCACCCGCCTTTATTACAAAGCCAAAAATAATGAACAAATAAAATATGTTGATTATGTCAGTTTATACTCCACTGTAAACAAATATGACATGATGCCAGTTGGGCATCCTGACATAATTCACCCAGAAACATACAAGGGTGGTGGGCGCTATTTCGGCCTGGTTAAGTGCCTCATTCTTCCTCCACCTAGATTGTATCATCCCATCCTTCCCTACAGAAGTCGTAAAAAATTAATGTTTCCGCTGTGTGCGGCATGCTGTGATAATGCTATAGACAATTGTACGCATGACCCCAGCGAGAGAGCCTTAAAGGGCACCTGGACCACCATAGAAGTGGATGAGGCCATAAAGCATGGTTACAAAATCATGCAGGTTTATGAGGTTTGGCATTACAAGAATACCATCAAAGGTTTATTTGCAGATTATGTAAATGCTTTACTTAAAATAAAACAAGAGAGTTCGGGTTGGCCAGGATGGGTAAAAAGTCAGGAAGATAAAAAAATATATCACAAATTACTTTAAAAGCTAGAGTATTAAATTGTAAATGGTGGAAAAAATCCCGGCAAAAGAGCCATCGCCAAATTCATGCTCAATTCATTGTGGGGAAAATTCGCTCAGCGAGAAGATTTACCGGTAACCAAACAAATAACAACCTATAAAGAATTGATTGACCTGTTAAATTGTGACTGTAAAACTGTGACTGATGTTAAAATAATTAATGAAGATAATATGCTGGTGACCTACACCCCTAACATTGAGGTGGCCGGTGTGACGGGTAAAACAAATTTGGTAATTGCGGCTTATACAACGGCTTGGGCCAGATTATGTTTGTATTTGCTATTGGATATGGTTCAAGACAATTCTCTATACATGGACACTGACAGTTTGATTTACATTGTGCATGACAATGATCTCCTGAAATTGATGATGGGAGAAAATTTGGGACAACTGACTGATGAAGTGGCTAGCAAATACAACGATGAGAATGTTTACATAAACGAATTTGTGAGTAGAGGTGCAAAGAATTACAGATACAAGGTGAATACGGGGGATGAGACTTGGAAAGTGAGGGGTATAAATGCAAATTTTTCCACCGCCACAGACAAACTATAATGTGATACGCGGAATGGTATGCAGCAAACTAACAGGTGGTCAAAAAAGAACCTTTGATGAGGTGGAAGATGATTTACCGGCTGAAAAAATAGCTGTGAAACAGTTAAATATTAAGCGGTGTAAATATTCCGAAATTAAAGTCAAGTTTGCGATAAAAAGTATCGGGTCGTGTTTGATAAGGCGTATGTGGATGACAACTTGAAAACTTGGCCTTTTGGCTATCAACAAATTGTATAAAAATGAAACTTAAAAAACAAAATATTTCAGCAGAGGAGCAATGGACGGAAAAATATTATAATCCTGCAGAACCATTCAGTTTGGGAGGTATAGAGCGATTTAGAAAACATCTCGGACAAACCAACAATAAAAAATTTCAAGATTGGGTTTAAAGTCAGTATGCATACACCATACTGAGACCGGCCAGAAATAGATTTCAACGTAATAAAACTGTTGCGGTGGGTATTGACGATCTGTGGCAAGGGGACATTATGGATATGTATTATTACAGCCAGTACAATGACCGATACAAATACATCTTAACCGTTATTGATGTGTTTTCAAAGTATGCCTGGGCCCGGCCATTAAAAACCAAAGGAATGTCTGAAATGGCTGAGAATTTAGAAGATATTTTTAAAAGCAACAAGAATGCCCCAGATAAATTTCACACTGATAAAGGCAAAGAGTTTGAAAATGCTAAAGTAAAAGCTTTAATGGAGAGTTACAATGTAAATTTTTATACTTCAGTAAGTGATACTAAGGCTTCGGTAGTAGAACATTTTAGTCGGACACTCAGACATCGTTTACAAAGGAATGCCCGCCATAATAAAAACTTTAGATATCTGGAAAGTTTACAGGATGTGGTGTTGGGGTACAATAAAACACCCTCTACAGTCACCAAAATTGCCCCACAAAAAGTTGGCTCAAAAAATGAAAAACTAGTGTACAACCGACTATACAGAAAAAGTGAAAGACTAGCCCAAAACAAACCCAAGTTTAAAATTGGTGATAGCGTAAGGTTATCACGGGTTAAAGGTACTTTTGAAAAAGAATCTGATCCGAATTGGACGGAAGAAATTTTCACAGTTCATCAAATGTTACAAAGACATCCTTATCCGGTGTACATGATACGTGACAGTGGCGGGGATGTAATTAAAGGGGTGTATTATGAACAGCAAATGCAAAAAGTTGCCCAGCCTGATAAAGACACGTATTATATCAAAAAAAATTTAAAAACAAAAACTGTGAATCGCAAAAAAATGTATTTTGTAAAATGGCAAGGTTATCCTGACAGTATGAATAGTTGGGTTAGTGAACAAGATGTAAAAAATATATAACCCCTTTGTCTTACCCGTAAAGACTCATTAGCCCGCAACGTTTTTGAGAGGAATCATCCTTAGTTTGTTAAAAATGACTGAAAGTGGATTTTACGTGACGTTAACATCAACATTGTCAGCCTCATATTTTCCCAAAAATAATGCGGCATCATTTACAGTACAATTGATAAACCCAATTCAGCTTAATTCACCAGAATGGGAAGTGGGGTTGGCAGAAATTATGTTTCCTTCCAGTTGGAAAAATATTGGCCAAGATAGCGATGTTTTGGAGTACAGCATTAAGATTGGTGTTCAACATTTTCCTAAGCAGTTTGGCAGCATGCCCAATTTAAATGAGACTTTGACGCTTAAATCAGATTTATTTGGGCAAGATAATGTACGCTATGAATTGGAATTTATTACTACACCAGATGATAACAAACCTAAGAAAGTCAACAAACAATGTGTTATGTATATTACACGTTCAAATTTAAGTATCCCTCATGGAAATTATGATAATGCACAAATATTAGTTGACACCATAAACAATATAATTTGGAATGATATTAAACTTTTAATCAACACAATTAACAAAGAAATACCTGACTTTGGTTTTACTCTACCTAAACGTTACAAATCACCCAGCAAGCGACATTTTTATCAAGACGCTTTAATGTTGGGGTACAATGACAAACAAAAGAGAATTTCTGTCGAATCGGCAAGAGGTAATGCCAAATTACATGTTGATACCAACTTGACGCAGGTGCTGTGATTTCTTACAAATTCACCCAATGTCAATGAACACATGGTTGAAGATGAAATAGACAATTCGTCTTGGAAAGTGCATGCAGCTTACCCACCTAGTTTACAGAAAACTTCGGTATATGTATACACAGATTTAATAAAACATCAATATATTGGTGATTATAAAGCCGCATTTTTGCAAATTGTACCTATAAAAAGAGCGGCTGGTAGCAACATTAATCATTTCCTGTATGAAAAGCCGCATTATGTACCCGTTAGTCAAGAGCACTTTCAAACAGTAGACATTGATTTACGCACATATTACGGCGACTTATTTAGTTTTGAAAGCGGAGATACTATTGTAAAAGTACATTTAAGACCTATTAAACCATTTTATTAAAATAAAAATATGAAGTGTTATTATTTAAAAAACTGTTGCCAACGACAAGTTGGAGGAAACATCAGTCGACCTGTATTTTATAAAGGTGCGCGTTTCCAAAAAGGACGTGGATTGGGAAGTTTTTTTTCTAACGTTTTTAGATGGTTAAAACCTTTGGAAGTACCGGCCGTAAAAGCGGTGGGCAAAGAGTTGGGCTTGGCTGGTGTAAACACTTTGCAAGATGCTTTGGGGGACGCAATATTAAAGAAGCTGGAAGACAGCATTTTAGAAAAGCTGGAAGTTCGCTAGTAAATCAAGAGGTAAATGTAATGGGAAAAAAATTTGCCGGGGGTAATCTACCTATGGGACTAGTGCCTGGGGCTATGGAGAAAATGGCACGTTTACAATTTAAAGGTGTAGATGTACCTAAATTGACTCCAAAAAAATCAAAAAAACAAAAAATCAAGCAATGGTAAAAAACGCATAAAAAGCTCAACACCTCAAAGTTATAAAAAAGCCAAAACAGCTAAATCTCAGCACAGTGCACGAGACATCTTTGGCATGATCAGACGTTAGTTACAATGTCACACTTGAAGGTGCATGATTCGCGATTGGAGTTGTTTAATGAAAACGTTCATTTTCATAATGAAATAACAGATCAGTGCGAGGTGGAATTACAACCACTAGCTCCACCTTCTGACTCTAGCAGCATCGATTTTGTTATACCTTCGGATCTTGGAAAATTTTTAGATTTTACTAATCCTGTATTACACATAAGAGGTAAAGTGTTAAAAGCCGATGGTAAAGCCTTGACGGCCACTGATGTCATCACACCTACCAACAACTTTAGATCTTGCTAGTTTAAACAGGTTGATTTGCGAATCAATGGAGCACTTGTAACCACTACCTGTGATAAACATTTATACAAATGCTATATCGAAAATTTAATTAATCTGGATGAAAGTCAAATACGCTCAATCGGCTATCAGCAAGGATTGGTAGGGTATCCAAATGAAAACGAAGGTGTAAATGATGTTTATGATCCTAAACTGGCTACCGTCACCAAAACAACAAAAACTTTAAACAGTCTAATTTCCCTATCACAAAGCTGCAATCTCATAGTGCCTTTACATTTGGATTTGTCACGTTGCGGAACATTTCTACCTAATCTTACCCAAGTGCAAATAACATTGGAAAGAAATAAACCTGAATTTTATTTAAATTATGACAGCAGTAAAGGGTCCTATAAATATCACATTGATAAAATTAGCTTGATGTTTTCCAAGATTACAGTGGAAGATGAACTTTTAGCAAAAATGGCTTATGAATTAGAATTTAATAAAAAGCAATTTAGTTTCCATTTTCCCCGATATTCGATTTGGATCACACAATATTCCCAAGGATTCATTGTCATTCGAATTAAACAACCTTTTCAACATAATGTGCCAGATTTATTTATTTGCGCTTTTGTAACCCACGAAGCCTATAATGGTACTGCCGAAAAAAATCCATTTAATTTTCAACATTTTAATCTGGAAATGCTTACATCCTTCATTGACAACCAGCCAGGCCCCAGTCCAGCTCAATTCTTTAATTTTGAAGCTGATGGACTTTTTGAATGGTTACTACAATATGTTGTATAATTTGGATGGATTAAATGGAACTATTCCTGTGCCACTTATCAATCGTCATAATTATGACAATAGTCATGCCATTTTTGTGTATGATTTTACAGCCAGCAATGGCGGAGGTGACTTGATGCAACCTTCAAAATCGGGAATTTTTACCATCAGCAGAAAATTTAAAACCAAGTTAACTGAAAATGTGCAAATGATATATTATGCCGTGTTTAGTCAACAAATGTACATTAATCGTAGTCTTGTAGTATCGGTGGTAAACATATAAGCAGCAAACATTATGGATAATTTAACATTGGAAAAGTGTATGAACATTATCTTGGCAAAACAGCTGGCAGAAAATTGTTTTCTAGGAGTTTTACCGACAAATCATTTAAACTGTGTGAAAGCACCCTTTAAAGGCATGAGTCTAATTTTAAACACTGACATTGAAGGAAAAAGTGGTGAACATTGGGTGTGCATTTTCATTGACAATAACTTAAATTGCGAATTTTTTGACTCTTTTGGTGTCAGTCCTCAATTTTATCATCAACAATGGTACAACTGGATGACTAAAAACTTTAAAAAAATTGTGTACATGCAACAAATGGTGCAAAGTGTTGATTCATTTACTTGTGGTGCCCACTGTCTGTTTTATTTATATTTACGATACAATAACTTTTTACAAAATGAAATTTATAAGAATTTCTATACTGCCAATACACAATGTAATGATGTCATGGTAGTAAAAACCATGAAACAAAATTATCTGGCAAAAAAAATATAAAGTCTAATGCAATTTATAAACAATTAATTCCCATCAAACAAAATTGCAAGTGTTTATCTTTTTGCACATTTTTTTCCAAAAAAAAATATAACCTTGACAACTGACTTGGCTAATAAATTGTAAAAGTTGGTAATATGAAACTCAAATGCGGCTGTGTTTGTGCACCACACAAATGCAGCTGTGTTTACATTAGGTTGAAAACCTCTAAGTGGTTGGAAAAATGTCCACAATAAACGACTGTATTTTCAGACAACATATTTTGGAGAAAAAAACACTCTGAAACAGCTGTCAATTAAAACAAATTATCTATTTGTAAATGACTGCAAATTCAAACCATAAGTGTCTGTAATTTTTAGTCTGCATACAAATACACAGGCTTTTTGCTGACCATATAAACCCAGCAAAAATTGCCAAAAACTTCACAACAATTTTAATCCTGCAAGTCTGCTGTTTTTATCTCTCTCTCTCTTTTTTTGTCAAACAATAACAACAACAATGCCACAAAATGTAAATTTACAAGCTGAGGCTGAAAAACAGGTTCCCAATATTGAACCTTTAACCACAGCTATAACTGATGCTGAAGGGCAACAACGTGGATACAAAATGTTTGGATTTAATCAGGGATTCAAACTGTATCCATACAACGGACAGACGTTTTATCACCCAAAACTAACAAACCGATTATCCACACAAAGAGCAATGGCTTTTGTACCGGTCTCAACTTTACTCAAGAAAGTTGGGAAAAACTAAAACAACTTATTCCGGTTATTGACAAAGCTTTTAATGACATTGGCTGCAATGATAAGCGCACAGCCGATACAGCCATGGAGAATTTGTTTCAAAGTTTGGAGACATCGCCTGTTCAATTTTCACCATCGCAGTACCTGCCAACTGACGAAAG
This sequence comes from Helicorthomorpha holstii, assembly GCA_013389785.1. Lineage (NCBI taxonomy): Eukaryota > Metazoa > Arthropoda > Diplopoda > Polydesmida > Paradoxosomatidae > Helicorthomorpha > Helicorthomorpha holstii. The sequence continues at coordinate 26,029 of JAAFCF010006369.1, read as the reverse complement.
TCAAAGTGGTGTAATAGAGGAGGAAGAAGTACTCCACACTTCCAGTGCCAATTCGAAAGGTGATCAAACGCAAAAAAATATTGAAGATGCTGCCCTGTCGAAAATTGGTGCTAAAGTGGAGCGTAACATGTGGAGCTCCAAAAAAAAAGTACTTCCGACAATGACAGTTCATCCCTTTCAACGGACTCCTCCCGTAACCGGTGGAGGAATCAACCGTCGTCGTTATGTAAATGTGACTGGGGCAGGACCGTCTAACCCGATACCAGACATTATTACTTTAGATTAGATTTTAAAATACTTTTTTAAAAAAAAATTTATTATAATTTTTGCATGTTTTTTTTAAAAATTTTGATTATAATCTTTTCGTGTATTTTTTTAAAAATATATATCCCAATGTATAACCTGGTAATAAACAATTTTATTTCTTCTTAATTTTATGTGTGTTTATTTAGTTTCGCAGTTTTATATAAGTTGAAAACGTTTTACTTTTTGCGCATTACATACTAGATAAACTTTGCATTAGCATCTATTTTGATAATTTTATTAATTGTATATAAAAACATTGCTTTTTACCATATTATTAATAATATTTGCGCCACTTTAATTATGTTTATTAACGAAATTTTATTTAAATGGTGAAATTATGATTCATTATTTACCTATAGAATACCGACTGCAATTTGCACATCCATTTACAGGCATTATTTGTGGGCCAACTGGATGCGGTAAAACAATGTTTTTAATACAATTACTTAAAAATGTTAAGGAATTAATACACCCAAATCCACAACATTTAATCATATGTTATGGTAAATATCAACCTCTTTACGAAGATGATGATGATAATACTAAAAAATCTACTTTATTGATACTGGATGATTTAATGAGTGACTGCCAATCTAATGAAAAAATTACCGATTTGTTCACTAAAGGATCCCATCATGACAATATTAGCGTCATATTATTTACTCAAAATTTATTTCCTCGTGGAAGTCAAATTAGAACTATAAGTTTGAATGCTAAATATTATATTCTGTTTAAAAATCCTCGTGATACTAAACAATGTCAATATTTTGGACGACAAGTGGCAGGCATGACTGGAAAAGAATTTGAAGAAGCGTATATTGAAACTACTAAAAATCCTTATTTTTATTTATTTTTGTACTTTACCCCACCACACCCACTTGCGTTAGATATCTCACCAATATATTGCCGCAACAAGAAACTCTGGCTTTTGTGGGAGATTTAATTTACAAACAATTGCAACAAGATCGCTGGTTGCAGGAACCTATATATTGAAGTTGCTGAATATAATTTCATTTATTTCTCTCCGAGATTTTTAAGCTATTACAAGTCAGTATGGAACATATTTATGATACACCTACCAATGAAACTTCGAAAAGGCCAGACATTTTGCCGGTTGATAAGTTTGCCATGCTTACCTCACTAAAAATGTATTTAAAGTATGGTTTGGGTTGTATGGCCTTAGTTGCTACCTTGACTTTGGAGGTTATATTTGTCGTACAGCTAATATACGGTTTACATAACAACAGTAAACTAAATAAAACTGAAATTGATTCTTTGCAAAAAACTGTAAAAACCTTGCAACAATTAAATAAACAACCTGCATTTTTAAATCATGAAATGTCAACGTTATCGTTGCCAGAGCCGGTCACCCTCCCCTCAACCACCCTCCGCGATGACGGGGGAAGGGAAGGGCCGCCGCCGCTGCCAATCTCGTCACACCCATTCTACATTGAAACTATCGCAGAGGAAAATAGCCATGAAAGAATTGGACATTTTGCGAACAGTACCGATTTCAAAGCGTTTGGCTTTTTGCCGTAAAATGAGCGGTGGAGCAATTAACATGCTTTCAGAATGTATGAATTATGTTAATGGTTATGCAGGTAGAAAAGGTGTTACAAAATTAAATAAATACAAAGGAACGATCCATAAAATGACAGATAGTAAATTGACTCACGTCAGTAAACGTAAATTGTTGGCTCAAAAAGGCGGTTTTATTGGACCTTTACTAGGAATTTTAGCTCCAGCTCTTGGCGGACTTTTATCTTCCATTATTCCCAAATAATGTTTTAGAAAAAAAAATGGTGTGTAAAATGGCTTTGATTGCTTTGGAAGATTATCTACAATTAACCAAGAATTTTAAAAATGCTGCTATGATGTCATCAAATGATATATTGAAACCTTATTTAAGACCCAATGTCAATGTTCAGTCATCGCTTACTACATCACCTTTAGAGTAGTTATTGATTAAAACTCAAGCCGAAATTCTGGCTTTATTAAGCAAAAAGAAAATCAGTTCAAATCTTGAATTTCGCATGCAAACCTACAATGAATTGATAAATAAATTTAATCAAATATTACAACAATTACATGAAAGTGGTAGTGATGCTCCTCCTCCACCAACAATATCGTCATCACCACCACCACCTTCTCAACCCGATATTCCTTCAACTCCAATTACACCTCAGATGACGTTGAGTAAAAGCCTTAAAAGAAAATTAAAAAAAAAGAAATTAATTGCTCCTATACCAATAAATGTCCTTTTTTCACCTGAAGAAGAAGAAAAGGAGGAAAAAACACCGGAAACTCTCCCTGTAAAATCCGCTAAAAACAAGTTGGCAACCAAAACTCCGCCATCTAAGTTAAATCCAACACTCGCAGCACTACCAAACTTAAAAAACAACAAGGAAAAGGAGTTGGAAAGAAACCATGGTTAATTTATAAATGTAAAAGAGCAATTGTCGGAAAATAACATTGGATTATGTTGTATTTAGTTCTCAAGGATGTCTAAATTTCATCATTATTTGTATTTTAAAATGTATTAGTTCAAAGTTCAATGTAATTTGCATAAGTTGTTCTTATACCTTGTTAATATGCTTATTATAGCTTTAGCAACTGGTATTCTATGATAATTAAGGAAAAAACGTATATAAGCCTATTAATATTGTATTTTAAAATTGATTTAATGCATTTGATAAGTTTATATGTGTTTCAAATTAATATTTGTGATAGCATATTGGTTGTATTACATTATGGCCAAAAACTCATCATAAGAAACATGCAAACGCCTATTTAGGTCATTTATAAGCATGGCAATTACATATGCTAACTATATGTACAATACTATAGTTTTCATATTATATAACTAACTAAATGAGATTAATGTTTAATGTGTTATTAACAATAGTTTAAATTATTGAACAATAATTTAATAAATAAATATTCTTTCAGTAACTAATCACCTTTTAGCTACACCAAGAAATTCTAGCAGCAGAAGCAAGATTTTACGATTGCCGCCATCTTGAAAAAGCTTGGAGAGCTTCCCAGTGTTGCCAGATACTACCTAAGACATCAGACAGTAGCTGTAACCAAGAAAAGCAATCCTAATCAATTAATTAAAATTAATTTAATTGTTAGAAATACATTCTGATTTGTTAAATCAATAGTAAATATTATTTAGATAATTTAAAAAATTAATTTGTGCCATATATTAGCACTTTTAGTTAATAGGTATAAATGCTGATCGTTTGGCAACACTGCCTTATGCTGGTTGCTTCCCCATGTTAATAAACGATCGTTTTTAATCAAAATAGCCATTAATTAAATAATAATTAATAGTTTTTAAACCCTTAATGGCTATTTAATATTATATTAATTATCCCACAGTCCTTGGGATCACCCCTTAATTTTATATAATGTTTTAAACTTATAAATCTTGGCGGATTTTGTAAATCCCCATACATTGTAAATCTCATTTTCGCTGGGAGCCTAGATTCATGAGGACTAAGACAGTATGTGCTTTGTAATCTTGGACTCATTCATGTTTTTTCCTTTAATATAACAAGTTGTAGTACAAATTGGCTGTATTGATTTTTTATTTAATTCAGGGAATATTTAAAATTTGCTTACAGTAAATTTCAACTGTTATTCAGAATTTAACCATTGAATCAACTGTTAAAATCGTTTGTAAATTGTGCAAACAGTGACTTCATAGATTACAGTGGAATTCTAGCTTCTGGAATACTGTGTGTGTGTTTTAATGGATTTATGAAATAATTTTGGATGCCAAATAAGGTTTGCTGAACAGTTTTTATCCTTTGTTAAGCACATGGTGAGCACATGGCAAGCACATGGTGAGCACAT